>CM061531.1:229171277-229239730 GCA_030545055.2 Neoaliturus tenellus
TATCTCATTGGTATGATCAGATCTTCGTAGTTGTTGACTGTATGGTGGACAATAGCCACCATACAGTCAACATGAACGACTGTAAATAAAATAAATATTTTATCAAGCACATTAAGTATCCGGTGATGCGGTATCCTCTGTCAAGTGTGTGAGAAACGAAAGTAATAATTTTACCGA
Source organism: Neoaliturus tenellus (assembly GCA_030545055.2). Taxonomy (NCBI): domain Eukaryota; kingdom Metazoa; phylum Arthropoda; class Insecta; order Hemiptera; family Cicadellidae; genus Neoaliturus; species Neoaliturus tenellus. Next base: position 229,171,455 of record CM061531.1, read on the forward strand.
GCTTAAGCTCGGTCCCCCTGGTACTGATTATAAAGTGTTTGCAAAAAAATATTCAACACACTTGACTATCAATATCAGCTTAGGATCGGTCTGATAACGGCACAATCTAATACCCTCTGTCAAACGTATCTCATGATTACGATCAGACCCACACAGTAGATCCCAGTGTGGAGGACCATGGTGATGACGCGTTACGATGCGGCAGGATCGGTCAGATAATATTACAATCCGTGCATCAAGATGACACGGTGGTGGGACCATGGGACAGGATTGGTCAGATAACGGCCTGATGTATTATCGTATATCAAATGTATCCCATAATTACAATCAGATCCACGCAGTTGTTCACTGTTTTGTGGACCATAGAGATGACCAAGTTGATGGATCGATGCAACAGGTTCGGTCAGTTGATGGCTAAATTTAATATCGTATGAATCATGCTTACGATCAGAACCACACAACTGTTAACTGTTGGACCATGGTTGAGGACGCGTTGTTATCGAGATGGGTCAATATCGGTCATATATTGACACAATCTAATATCCTGTGTCAAACGTATAACTTGATTACGATCAGATCCACGCAGTTGTTCCCCGTATAGTGGACTATGAATATGAAGCGGTGTTAGGGGGGTGTGACAGGATTAATCAGATAATGGCGCAATCTAATAAGCTATGTCAAACTAATCTCATGATTATGATCAGACCCACGCAGTAAATCCTAGTGTAAAAGACCATGGTCATGACGCGGTATGATGCGACAAGATCGGTCAGATAACTGCATCAATCTGATATCCTCTGTCATACGAGTAGGCCTCCTGAGAGTATATCCCAGCCCTCTGATTGGTCGCAGGTCACGTGACCGATGACGTCATCACGCCCCGCCTTCTGATTGGTCACGTGGCCATGCCCCCAAGATGGCGGCTGGAGGGAAATTTCCTAACTTTTGACCACGTGTTCTAACCTCACTTTTACCACGTGTTTGACCACGTGAGTCAAGATGGCGTCTGGCGGGAAATTTCCTAACTTTTGACCACGTAACCTCACTTTTGACATGTGTTTGACCATGTGGCGTCTGTTACTACGTGAGTCAGGAATAAAATTTTCACTGTGGACTGCCGAGATTTGAACCCGGGCCGCCAAGTTGGTGCGCCGCAACGCTGACCACTAGGCTACCACACTGTTGTGCTGAGAGCTTTGTAATGTGTCTGATGGCACAGTAGTTTGACGATTTCATAGCAGCACTGGCGGGAAATTCCAATGAAGTGTTTTTATTGAATTTCAGCTTTTATAATTAAATTATATATGTGAAATATATATATGTTATATATTACGTATGGAGGTATGTTCATACCAAATTTTAATGTAATTGAATAAAAAATGAGACCTCCAATAAATGTTAAAGTTTTGGGGTTGAAGATATATTTTATTATTTTTACCCCTAACTATACTGAGCGGAAACCAAAATGTAATCATACAAGGTAGTACACTTTTACTAGATACTCCATAAAAAGTTTCAACATTTATAATTAAATAATGAGGCTATTATAAGTAAATTAGCATAAGGGTAGATTTTTAAGAAACTAGGGGTGGTTTTTCGGTAGGGTGTTAAATGGAGGTAGTGTACATGGTAAACTATTTATGTACCAAATTTGAACCTCGAAAGTAGAATAGAAGCTGAGATATAAGTGAAAAACCAAATAGGGTAAATTTCATCCCCCACTAAAAATTTAAGTATAATTTGTCGATTTAACATTAAAAACGCTTGAAAATGATGTCCCAGATAATTCTGACCATTTTTATAATTTTTTAATATAGGGGTGGTTTTGGGGGTAGTTCACCCCCTAGTGTATTATAGAACTTTGACAATTAAAGCTATGCACCCTTGTACCAAGTTTTGTTCAAATACACCAAAGGATAGTGGAGATATAGTGTTAAAACTAAGTAGTGATGTACAACTAAATAAAGATGTACAGTAGTGGCCAACTAAATGAATAAAGAACAGTAGTCGCTCACAAGGAAAATTTATGAGCCAGCGCGCCACAGACGGCGGGTTTCCTTATTTGGATCGAGACTCATTATTTATACAGTCAGACCAGTTTTTGTCATGGGTTGCCGCCAAGACGCATTATATATGCAGACGGCGGGGTTTATGGCCAATTATCTGAGCGCACCGAGACTCATTATTTATACAGTCAGACGGATATATGTTTTTTTCTGAGACAATTCTTGGAAAATTCCCAGTGAACACATTTACTAAGAGCATAACTTGTGATTATCTTGACATCCTAATCTAAATTATTGCTTGTCGGCTCCTTTAATCATATGGCCAGACGGTTAATACGCCTGGTGCAGAACCAGTTTACATACCACTTAACGATTCAAACCGTGGGAACGTTGGGATACGCCCAGGTCTGGTCCGCCATATAAGCCGGTACTTTGGACTCCAGCAGCATTCACTCTCCGTCTGGCGTTAGTACCTGGTTATTCAGTGTGACGTTTCTCGGACTTGTGTTTTTGTAGTGTTTTCTGGTGTCTCAGGTTAGTAATATAGAGTTATATTTTAAAATATTTTTATTATAATTTTTTATTTTTATAATTACAAATCTTTTGCCACTATCTCTTCTTCATGGCCCTGTGAACAAACAAGATAGCGCTTTAGTTTTGCACACAAGCTAATCTAAGTTCACTAAGGTTAACAACCAATAGTTTCCTGTTGCGTAATCTTAGCTGCTTGTTAGTTTTGTCCGTTGGGTTGAATTTTCAAATTTTATCAATACCTGGTGGAAAGGTCATAAAGGTCACCAATATATAAAGCGTGCAATAAGCTCTGAATTTCTCTTTATTTTTAAGCTCTCGTGTGAGAAAGGTGTCCCACCAGTTTTAAATAAAATATCTTGTTTGTTAGTTTTGTCTATTGCGCAATTTCAACTGTTTTGGCCTGCTCTTTCAAGTGTCCCAGTGATTTTTAATAACATATTTTCTGTTAAATGGAGCCAATTAACGTTGCCCATACCAGTGAGACGTACGTCCGTCGTTTCAGAGTTCATGGGCAAAAAACTGTTTTTAAATTTAACGCACCTCCGGAGGGGGTGACCGAGATTGAATGGTTGAGACGTGGGTTTTCTAGTTTGGTGGAGAAAATGAAAGCCGATGCATCTGATGGGGATCAACTGGGGTTTACACTACGCAGTTTAAATTTAAAAAGTAAAGAGCCTGGGTTTGTAAATTTCCGTCCAGCTTCTGAGGTGGATGGTGATGTTCTCTGGGAGATTTTTGGCGGCATTCTCCAGAGTAACGCCGATTCTATCACCTCAGCCGATACGTTTCAAGTAGAATGTACTCGTGTCAATCTCCCCGTTGGCACCGGTAGAATCCGTCCAGGGATGTTCAGGAATTTTAATGAGGAATGCCGCAAAAGGCGGGGTATCATTGCTATAGATAACAAAGACCGACTTTGTCTGCCCAGAGCAATTGTTGTGGCTAAAGCTAAGGCTAAAGGAAGTCCTGACTATAAAGCCATTCTTCAAGACAGACGGAACAGACAGCTTAACAAGGCGACAAAACTGATGCAAAAGGCCAGGGTGGAAATACCTGAAGAGGGGGCCGGTATACAGGAACTTGCAAAATTTCAAGAACACCTTAAAAAGTATAAGATCACCGTGTACAATTATGACGCCAGAGGCAGGGACGTATATTATGAAGGAAACAACCCTGAAGCGCAGTATAAAATCAATCTGTTATTTCATAATGGGCACTTTAACGTGATCACTTCTTTGACGGCTGCCTTTGCTTGTGCCTACTATTGTGAACCCTGCCATACACCTTACAGCAATAAGGGAGAACACAGATGCACACACATTTGTCCCGAATGCCAAACTGTTTCTCCACCCTGTGTCCAAGACCGCGAGGGGGTACTGTGTCCTGATTGTAACTTGACTTTGAAGAACCGCATTTGCTTTCTGGCCCACAAGAAGGAGCGCTGCAAATCTGTCAAGAAATGTTTGGACTGCAATAAATTGATTAGCTTAAGGCATAGGAAATCCCCGCATGTCTGTGGCGAAGTCTTTTGTGTGATTTGCAGGGAGTTTATGGCGCCAGAACATCAGTGCTTTATGAAAGTGGACACAAACCGGCCCAAAACAGAAAATTCGTTGTACATATTTTTTGACCTGGAGACACGACAAGATGAACCTCTATCGGCTGATGATCCCGAGACAAAGGTGCACAAGGTCAATCTGTGTGTCTCTCAACAGTACTGTTGGAAGTGCATTGAGGGGCGAGATTGTGACACTTGTGCGGATCGCACTAGGATATTCAGAGAGGAGCCCATTGCTAGATTCGTTGATTATGTAATGGAGTCCCGCAAAAAGTTTAAGAATGTATGCGTGATTGCTCACAATGGTCAGGGATTCGACTTTCAATTTATTTTGAAATATATCATAGAGGAAACGAAATTCACCCCTGAGTTAATCATGCGTGGGACAAAAGTAGTACTCCTGAAGTTTGACAAGGTGCGCTTTGTCGACTCATTGAACTACTTTCCAATGGCTCTCTCTGCGTTGCCGAAAGCCTTTGACCTTCCTCCAGAGCGTAAAAAGGGTTATTTCCCCCATCTGTTCAACACCCTTGAAAATCAGAGTTATGTCGGACCGATTCCCTCCAAACAATTCTATTGTCCCGACACAATGTTTGAGAAAACCTATAAAGACTTTGAAAACTGGCACAATGAACAGGTGGCTCAAAATTACATTTTTGATTTTCAAAAGGAACTTATTGAATATTGTATTTCTGATGTTGAAATTCTAGCCCAAGCGTGCATAAAATTCAGACAACTTTTCATGCAGGAATGCAATGTAGAGCCCTTCCTAGAGTCTGTTACGATCGCGAGCGCTTGTAACTTAGCGTTCAGACGTAACTTTTTAAAACCCAACACAATTGGTCTTGTTCCTAAAAACGGTTATCGTATGGCCGACAACCAGTCTGCCATTGCATTGCAATGGTTGACCTGGGAGGAAGACCAGCGAAACGTTTCCATTCAGCACGCTGGGCGCGGGAGAGAGAAGAAAATTGAAGGAATGAAAGTGGACGGGTTTGATGGTGACCGCATTTATGAGTTCCATGGTTGTTATTTCCATGGATGTCCTAAATGCTTTCCCTACAAACGAGAGGAGCCTCTGAAGGAGGACCCTTCTGACAGCCTACATCTCAGATATGAGAAGACGAAAGTGAAAATTCAAAAACTCTCTGAGACCCCTTACGAGGTAGTTGAGATGTGGGAGTGTGATTTTAGGAAAATTAAAAGTGACAAAAAACTTACGTATTTAAATTCCCTACCAATCCTCAACTCTCTCCCGCTTGAACCACGAAACGCCTTTTTTGGAGGAAGGACAGGCAATGCCAAGACATACCACAAGTGCGGAGAAGGAGAGACGATACAATATGTTGATGTCTGCTCCTTATACCCCTATGTATGCAAAAGAGGACACTACCCCCTAGGACACCCCACCGTACACGTAGGGGACAGAGTTTGCCGAGAGCTAGGGTTGGATGTAAATGGCCTAATGAAATGCAAAGTGCTGCCCCCACTTGACCTCTACCACCCAGTTCTACCGACAAGGATGAATGATAAATTGATGTTTGTACTGTGTCGTAAATGCGGGGAACAGATGAACCAAGAAGATTGTATTCATAGCAGTGATGAAAGAGCCCTGACCGGTACATGGACGATGGACGAGATACGAAAAGCTGTGGCTAAAGGCTATGTGATCTTGGATATTTTTGAAATATGGGAATACAAAATGGCCACATATGAGAACGGGGGGCTATTCACAGATTTCATCAACAAATTTTTAAAAATCAAACAAGAGGCGTCGGGTTACCCCTCCTGGTGTGTGACGCAAGAGGACAAAGAGAGATATGTGAAGGATTATTTTGATCATGAAGGCATAAGTCTGGACCCCACCAAGATTGAAAAGAACAGCGGCCTTAGATCCCTGGCAAAACTAATGTTGAACTCGTTCTGGGGCAAGTTTGGACAAAGAGAAAACCAGACAAAAGCGTCACTTATCAGAGATCCTAAGGAATTTTTCAGCTTGATGACAAATCCTACAGTCCAGGTGAACACGATTAGAGAAATAAATGAAGAGGTTATTTTGGTGAACTGGCAAAATATTGATGAGGTCGGTGAATCACTGCGGACAGTGAATGTTGTCCTAGCAGCGTTCACCACAGCACAGGCGCGTTTAAAACTCTATGAACACCTTGAAGCTCTCGGTGGGCAAGTGCTTTATTACGACACTGACTCGGTCCTCTACGTGTACAAGAACGGGCTATATAGGATTGCAACAGGTGACTACCTGGGTGAGATGACCGACGAACTGGCGGAATACGGCCCAGGCTCTTATATTGTCGAGTTTGTGTCCGGGGGCCCAAAGACGTACGCTTACCTGGTATGGTCAACAAATCGGAACGAACTAGTTGAAGTGTGCAAAATTAAAGGGCTAACACTTAACCTCAACACCTCAAAAAAGCTCAATTTTGCACAACTTAAAGAAATGGTGTTGAGTGAGGCGAAACTTGTTGTTGAGACATCAGAAAACCGAATTAGAAGAACTAAAAATAAAGATGTTATTACAGTGAGAGAAACTAAATTTTTCAGGATAACAGGTCCTAAAAGAAGACATGAGGGGGAATATGACACCTTGCCTTTTGGCTACAAAAAAGCCAGACTTACCTAATCCCACCAGTCAATCCTCTCCTCCAGCTCGTCCAGTCTCTTCCTCATCCTTGCTATTGCGCGTTCCAGCTCTCTGTACTCGAACAAATCGTAGTTGCACTCTGTATAAGGTCCGTGTAGCCACTGCATTAGGGAGAATACTGTGAGAAACATGTTGTCTTGTTAAAAAATTTCGTATTACTGAAGGAGAGCTGGTAGGGAGAGCGCGTGATAAGATTGCACCGTGTTATCATCATTCTCTAACCCCGTGGTGTAACCTTTGTACTTTTGCTCTCTTACACAATAGCGCATCAAGTATTATCAATATTAAAGCTGATGAAATTTTGTGACGTTTTACATAACAGCCATTGCTTTTTGATTAGAAACGTAATTATTTGAAAAAATTAAGCCCAAACTTTGGTTTATAACTTAAAATCAGATTATTTATACAATCACGACGTTTCACTGGGATATACGAGTGAATGAAGGTCACTGGCGTGGAACTAAAAAGCCCGTTAACCATGTGTGGCGAGTCATTTGCACTGGGAAGTTCGGTTGATGACTTTGTTTGTGAGAATGTTTGAATGAATGGTGTGAAAGATGTGAGTTAATGAAGGTCACTGGCGTGGAACTAAAAAGCCCGTAAACCATGTATGGAGCGAGTCAAATGCGTTGAAAAATTCACGCAACGACTTTGTCGGTGAGAATGTTTGAATGAATGGTGTGAAAGGTGTGAGTGAATGAAGGTCCCTGGCGTGGAACTAAAAAGCCCGTAAACCATGTATGGAGCGAGTCAAATATACTGAACGGAACAGGCAATGACTTTGTCGGTGTGAATGTGTGTGTGTGAATGTTGTGGGGTCTAGTCGACTGAGTAGCTCAAACCCGAGTGACTCTTTGGAACGACCCTTTAATCCTTGTGAAACGTCGTGTTGGTACTTTGACGGAAATTCCTGATCTTGGGCAGGTCGCCGGCAACCATGGTTGCTGACAGCCCCTACGGTCAGAAGGGAGGTGAGGTAGCTCACCACGGCATGCAGCGAAGGCAGGGGCTGTATGGGTATTCCACAAATGATCATCGGTCACCGGTAATCTTTGGGGGATATCAGGGGGAAAATGGAGGCGACAACTAGTTTGTTTTTGGAGGTCGTCACAGTCTGCGGCGGGTGGTAGGGGCCGCAGAATCCCCGGGGGGTAAAAAAAAAGTATTGGTTGTTAGTCCAGTATATAAATTGATTTGTAACGCACGTATTAGTTTCCTCTGCAGAGCCGGACTGTAAACATCTACACGATGGATACCTACTGTTGTGAGGCGAAATGTTTTGTAATACCTACAATGCAAGTTGACGGAATTGCATGTAGAACTTGTGAGCATTTTAGCTTTTGCATATGTCGCTGTAAAACCTACCAGCTGCCGACACCTGAACTTAAATCATTGAAAGTGTACAAGTCAAAGTTTTTCCACACCTGCTGTCCCCCAACGATGTGTCAAGTTTCATCTTGAAAATCTTCTCCATTGCAGAAAATGTTATGCGCATGCTGATGAATTTTGTAATTGTTACATAAACCTATGTAAATATAGAACAAGCTGGACCGCTGATCCGAGCCAAGAAAAACCATAAGCTCAGGGGGAACGGAGGCGACAGTTTGTTTTTTGGAGATCGTCACGTAGCTACGGCGGTGGTGGGGCCGTAGCATCCCGGGGTAAATATAAATTGATGAAAACCCCTCTTAGTCTATCATTATAACAATGAATGTCAGAAATACAATAGCTGAAGAATTGCATAAACAGGCGCGTAGAAGATATCCTCGGCGACAAGTTACTCTTAAGGGGATTAATGATCTCTATCAAGCGGATTTAGTTGAGATGCAACCTTATGCTCGAATAAACAATGGGTTTCAAATACATTATGACAATGATAAATTGTTTTACCAAATATGCTTTTGCAGTTCCGATAAAAAATAAGACGGGTGTTGAAGTGGCCAAAGCTTTAGAACCTATCTTAGCAAAGCACAAAATGAAACACTTTCAAACGGACGATGGTAAGGAATGGTTTAATAAAAATGTTCAAGGGTTAATAAGAAAATACGGCATAAATCACTATGCGACATTTTCAGATATGAAAGCAAGTATCGTGGAAAGGCTGAACCGAACATTAAAATCGCGAATGTGGAAAGAGTTTACAGCTAGAGGGACTCACGAATGGTTAAATATATTACCAGATATAGTAAAATCCTATAATAATGCGAAACATAGGACGATTGGTATGAAACCAAAAGACGTGAGGCAAAAACATGTAAAAGATATATTGGCTAGGATTAATAAGCGGCCTAAAGTGGTCAAGTATAAACCAAAGTTTAAAGTGGGTGATAGTGTCAGGATAAGTAAGTATAAAAGGGTTTTTACAAAAGGTTACCTTCCCAATTGGATGAACGAAGTTTTTAAAATACACGCAATTAAACCTACAAAACCTGTTACCTATATTTTACAGGACTATAAGGGGGAAATATTAAAAGGTGGGTTTTATGAACAAGAACTGAATCTATCAAAGACTGGCAATGTGTACCTTGTTGAAAAAGTGTTACAACGCAAGGGGGACAGAGTTAAGGTGCGTTGGTTAGGTTTTGATAAATCACACGATTCATGGGTACAAAAGAGTTCTATAAAATAGTAATACAAATTGAAAGTACTTTCACTTTTTCACAAGATGCGTATTGTAAAACATACCGTACAGATACCAATAGAAAATTTTGATTTTTTTGTTGGTTCAGGTATGAGCACGGAGAAGAGACATGGGACACTTCTTCCAAACACTATACGGTGTATCATTTGTGGACCGTCAAACTGTGGCAAAACAAACGTGCTTTTCAACATGCTTTTCGACCCAAACGGTCTTCGATTTAAAAATATATATGTTTTTTCAAAATCCCTTTATCAGCCTAAATATAAGTTTCTAGCCAAAACCATGCCCAAGGAAATTGGGTACTTTGCATTTAACGAAAATGCTAAGGTCCCCCTGCCGAATGATGCTAAACCAAATTCTATTATGATATTTGATGATATAGCATGTGAAAAACATAATAATATTAGAAATTATTTTACTATGGGGCGCCACAACGAAATAGATACATTTTACTTAGGTCAGACGTACAGTCGTATTCCGAAACAGTTGATTAGAGATAACTGTAATTTATTGATAATTTTCAAACAGGATGATATGAATCTTCGGCATATATATTACGATCATGTCAACACAGACATGAAATTTGAAAAGTTTAAAGAAAATATGTAGCGTAGCATGGAAAAACGATCATGGGTTTATCGTCATTGATAAAGATAGTGAAATTGATAAGGGGAGATATCGGGTGGGTTTGGACAGTTTTATACAAGACTTATAATGGTGCGCATCTATACGTACTCTGATCTTAAAGGGTTTAACAGTAAATTGCATAATGTTAAGTCCAACTTATGCACATTTTACTATCGAGAAAGGAAAAGGTTTTGTGGTAACTATTGCAGTAGGAAGGGTAAACATGGACATCCGTTCAGCCGAAGGTGTTGGAGGCATAGAAAACCCTTGAGTTCAGCATTAACTCCGCCAGTGGTGTTGCTTATGATTTCTGCAAGTGAAAGGATTTATAATCGTGATATTTGGATTCGTTTCTTAAATAAATGTGAAGATAATAAAGTTCCACTGGAGCTGGTTATTTATCATGAAGATATGATTAACTCCACAGTTAGAAACCCCCAGAATTTAATATCTCGATTTAGACCTTTCCCCGACATATTTGGCAGTGTATTGCCGCTAAGAAATCTACATGGAAGTATCAATTTCGCTCAAATAGTCTTGAAAATGTTGGACTACGGATGTAAAATACCGCATGCTTCAAGATGTATTGTGCTGACAGAAAGGACTATCCCGATCAGACCACCCCTGGAAATTTATCGTACAGCCATGTTGCTCAATTGCTATATTGATATTAGTTATAATACTGCTTGGGGACCGATTCCCCGATGGTACACCTAGAGGGCCTAGGGGAAAACCGTTTGCAGCTGTCAATAACTACTGTCAAGGCTTATACACGGTTGAGTTTCTGAAACAAGCATTACCGACAGTCCCATCACAATGTGAGAGATTTGGTATAACACAAAATAAAGGTGTATACACCGTATCAAATAGAAAGCTGTTTGAACAGTGGCGAACTTTTACAGGGACCAATCCGTGTGAATTTTGGCTTTTAAATTCTTATCTCATGTATAACAGACGTCATGACAAACCGATGGCAATGTTGAAAAAGTACATGGAGAAAACTGTGGAAAGTGATAAGTATATTGTAACACATGTTTCGGAATGGCGAGATGACGTAAAGAGAGCTTGGGTGTTTAAAAGTTTTACGCGTCCTTATGTGATACCACGATTTGATGCAAGGGAACATAGGTATTTCAGAGGGTTAGATTTTAGTAAGGGGGTTTCACTTTTGGACGTTATCAATTATGTAAAAAGATATAAGAAGCGTGCTATGTTTTTCAGACAAGTTGAGATGCCTTAATTTATTTAATATCCATTATTTGTGTTGTAAAAACAGTCGTTATCATGAAGTCGAACAAGAAACATCTAATTTTACGTATAGCTAAGCTCAAAGAGGCTATTCGTCGAAAGTATAACAGTTTCAAGTCGGGCGTTAGTGAAAGTGAAAGGTTTTTCGAAAAGAAATATAAACCAATAATATCAGAAATTAAAAAGGCAGGTCTTACACCTAAAAATGAGTTAACAATTAAAAAAGAAGAACCACATGAGGAGGAGGAGGAGGAGGAGGAGAAATATCACGAAATGGAACAGGACGAGGAGGAGGAAAGTAAAGATTTTAGCCCACCGCCGGATACAAGTCAAATTGACACCCTTCTTTCTACACCACAAGGAAGGAACACTGTTTCAATGTATATAAATGAACAGTTTCAAAACGATTTAACTAAACAGTATATGGACTTATTTATGAGAGACCGTGGGTGGTAGAAAAACTATGATCGATCATACATACGGCCCAAGATTTAGTGAAAAAGGAGACTTTCTTATGATTGGAAATAAAAAGTTAGAATTTGATGAAGACGGTTCAATAATTATAGATGGCACTGCCTATGGCGGTACCGAAGGTCTCTACGAACTAATATTCAAAAGAACACCGTATGGGTATGACGAAAATGACCAAGAAATTTATAAGGAAATATTAGAAAAAACTAACGCACATAAGAAAGGCTATAAAAGTACGGCTAATGTTAATAGAAATACTTCCACAAAATACAAAAGCATTATAGAAAAACTGTTTCCAAATACAAAACAAGGCTCGGGAATGCAGTGGAAGTCTCCAGTTTCACGTGACATATTGCACTGGGATGATCCGAACGAACTTGTTGATAGGTTACGTTTACTTGTAATGTCAGCGGAAACGGGGAATAACTCACATAGTAACGAAATTATAAATATTATCGAAGAACTGCAAGAAGGTGGGTATATAAAAGGTTCTGGTAACAACAGATTTAAATCATTATTAAAATGAACGTGGACAAGTTTGGTCGCTATACCTATACAGGTATGAGCATTGATAAATTCGGGCGTTCATACGTCTACGGAAAGACTTAGAGGTCCAAAAGGCGAGGGGTTTAAAATGACAGAAGATAAAAGCGGGTATGACATAGACAACAAAAGACTAACTAACGTAGCAGATCCGCTTGATGAAAACGATGGAGTGAATTTAAAAACACTGCAAGCACATACAAGTCCTTGTTTGAAATTAAATAATAAAAGTGAGTATGACCTAGACAATAAAAGACTAACTAACATAGCAGATCCGCTTCATGAAAATGATGGAGTGAACTTAAAAACTTTGCAGAAACATACAAGTCCTTGTTTGAAATTAAATGATGAAAACGTATTCGATGTTAATGGTAAAAGAATCACTAATGCTATCGATCCTGTAGACAGTAATGATGTTGTAATTAAAAAGTATCTACATTCACGAATACCCATTAAAATAGACCCTTTGAAAAGTTATTCATTTCATCAGTTTACTTCAGGATGTTGGTCCCCCATTGGCTGGAGGTGATGCGGTTACTTTAAAATATTTAACAGACAATACGCTTGTAAGAAGGGGATATACTTTTAGTGCCAGCAATAAAAGAATAGCGAATCTCGCAAAACCAATTGAATTAGACGACGCTGTTAACAAACAATATCTAAAAACGGCATTGGGTGATTTAGCCTATGTTGTATATAAAGGCATGCACAAAGGTAGATCTTCCATTGTACCGGCTGATGTGTGGAAGCAAAAGGTGTTAGAATCATCATGGGAAGATCTATTTAGCGATAATGCATTGTGGTTAATTACTTAGTAATAAAATGGCAGGGGTTAAGGAAACATCAAACAGTCGAAAGCTAGCTCTCATCACAGGAGGAGGTATTTTAAGTTCTGCCGTCAACAAAGCGATAGATTTGCTACCCATTGAACTTCATATTCCGGGTTATAATTTTTGTGGACCCGGAACCAAATTAAAAAAGAGATTAGCTAGAGGTGATCGAGGAGTAAATCCTTTAGACGAAGCGTGTAAAATTCACGACATTGCCTATTCAAAATTTTCCGACTCGGAAAGGAGACAACAAGCTGATAGAGAGCTTGCAGAACGAGCGTGGCATAGATTTAAGGCAAGGGACGCGAGTTTAGCTGAAAAAGCGGCTGCTTGGACCGTGACAACAGCGATGAAGGCCAAAACAAAGTTTGGTGGTGGGACTAGCAGGAAACGACGACGCTGTGTAAAGAAGCCTGCAAAGAAAGGCAAGGGATTGTACCTAAGACCATATCCAAAGAGAGGAGCTGGTAAAAAGAAAAGAGGCGGAGGTAAAAAAAAAACGTTCATCCCGTTAAAGTCTCTTACTAACCACGAGCTCGAGTACTATGTAAACAAATTAAACGTTCCAAACTTTAGAGGTGTTTTCATGAGAGATACTCTACCCGTTCGTCCGAGAAATTACGAGACAGCTATAGTGAATTTAGATTCTATCAACGGGGCTGGTACACATTGGGTGTGTTATAAAAAACGAGGCAATCGAGTTTTTTATTTTGATAGTTTTGGTAACCTTCGTCCTCCTGTGGAAATACTTAAATATTTCGGACCCTCAGCTGAAATTAGGTATAATTACGATCGACAGCAAAACTTTAACTCAGTTATTTGCGGACATTTGTGTTTAAAGTTTCTAACCAATGTTTTGCCTTAGCGGTAGCGGTTCCACCATTAGTTGTGAAATTTTCCCTCCTGTTGATGTGAGCGTAGGCAGTTGGGAGATAGGGCTGGTAGACCTGTCTACATATAATTCGATTCCTAACATAGAAAAAGGTGTGAATGATAAATTTTACTATGGCGATAAAGAAATAACCATCCCAGAAGGGTCTTATGAAATTGAAAATTTAGAAGAGGAAATTAAAAAACATGTACATATTAGATTACATGCTAATAATAATACACTTAAGGCAGAGATGAAGTGTGTGGAAGATGTACACTTTGAGAAAGACAATACGATAGCCTCACTTTTGGGGTTTGAACAAAAATTGTACCCTAAGAATAAGCAACATGTATCGACAAACACCGTCAACATTATAAAGGTAAATACAATCAGGGTTGAATGTAATATTGTGCGGGGTTCGTTTCAGAATGGCGTTGAGGGTCATACAATCCACGAATTTTATCCCACTGTCGAGCCAGGGTATAAAATCCTAGTCATACCAAATCCAATCATTTATTTGCCGGTGAACGTCCAGCGGATAAGTAACATTTCAATTCAGCTCAAAGATCAGGACGGAAATTTTGTAAATTTTAGGGACGAGATAATATCATTAAGATTACATCTACGAAAGCGGTAGAATGGGTTTAGTATTTAGGCCCGAGACAGATTCAACACCACTCATTGTGCGAAAGGAAACTGAACGATTAACATCGTTCAATATTAAATTTTTAGAGGCTCTAGGGTTTAAAGTGGAAAATGTTCGCCATAGAAAGAACAGCCGAGTATGAAAATACAGTGATAGGGTATGAATACCACACATATAAACCATATGCATCGTGTACATTTAAAAATAACGATGAAATCAGGATATCCGTCAGTCAACAAGATATTATTACTGCTCCATTCGAGAGTACAATATATATTGCGGGTAAAATTACTGCAAAGAAAGGAGACAATGTTGCCACTACTGCATCACTTGTTAACAATGCTATAGCTTATCTTTTTGATGATATCAGATACGAAATCGGGGGCATTGAGGTGGATCATACAAAAAATCCGGGCATAACGACTACAATCAAAGGCCTACTGTCCACTCGTGAAGTTGAAAAGGACATTTTAAAAAACGCCTGTTGGTTAGGTGCCGGGCAAACGTCGCAAACTGATCAATTTAATTTTTCAATACCACTACGTATGCTACTTGGTTTTGCCGAAGATTACAAAAGAATTTTAGTGAACGTCAAGCAAGAACTTATCTTGTTGAGGTCAGCCTCTGACCTTAACGCTATCATTTCTGCTGACGCAACATCTTGTGAAATAGAAATAACAAGTTTATACTGGCGGATGCCTCACGTATCGGTTGTAGATACTTTTCGTTTAAAACTTTTGCGAATGATTGAAAAAGACACACCTGTTCATTTACCATTTCGATCTTGGGAACTCCATGAATTCCCCATCCTCCCGCAAAACACTCGTCAGTCTTGGACTGTCAAATCTACGTCACAAATTGAAAAACCACGCTATGTTGTACTAGCGTTTCAAACAGATAGAAAAAATCAGATGAAAAAAGATATGTCAGTTTTTGATCGCTGTGACTTGACCAATGTGAAACTATACTTAAACTCACAATACTATCCTTATGACAATATCCATGGTGACATGGCATTATTTTACGAGATGTTTTCGAGATTTCAAAAATCTTACTATGGTAGCGATACATATCCTTGTGTCGATTTAACAACATTTAAAGATAAAACTCCTTTGTACGTGATTGATTGTTCGAAACAAAATGATACAATCAAGTCTGGACCTGTTGATGTGAGACTGGAATTTGAAGCTAAAGAAAATTTTAAAGATAAAACCACAGCTTACTGTCTGATCTTACATGACTCACATCTAATATACACTTTACTCACAGGAACAGTAAAAAAAGTTATGTAAAATATTCTATGGTGGGGGGTCGTGGTAAAAAGAAACACCTCGAGTAAAATTACTCAGACTAAAACATGGATCCGTACGGTAAGGTTGTCCCTTCTGTCTCCTCTGACAACAGAGTAGCTTGTGTATTTTTAACACTTGTAAGAGATAATTCAGTTGTCGGGCGAATTGAATATGATGGAACACCGTTAGTTTTAGATGTGGAATCGAATGGAAATTTTGACACAATTCTGGTAGAACCTCTTACAGTCGGTGATTTAGAACAAACTGGCATATCCAGTGACCTTGAAAAGGTGGATTTTTTCGATAAAAACGAATGGATTGAATTTGACTTTTACATTAATGGAGAATACAATGAGGATAACAGTGACTATGTATCGCTAAAGGATTTTTACATAAATGGGGATGATGTTGATGAAGAAGAAGAAGAAGATTTTAATGTCATCCCGTTACTACCAGACACAGAACGAGTAAAAGTATATTCCGAGGGGGAGGGGGAATATTTGTGCGATGAAGGGGAGGAGCAGTGAGTGTAATTATGTGTAATTGTGTAAATAGTTCAGTTGTAGCCATGGAGTCGACCAGTGAAGAGGTGCGTGGTGAAACTTTGGCAGCTGAGGTAAGTATGGACACAGACCTAATTCGTTTTCCTCGGCGTAAGGAACCAATTGATATTTTAAATGGTATTTTTTTGAAAACTGTTCACTTTTTAAACACTGAACTAACCAAATGCGTGATTATTGGTATTTTTAAAAATAGGGGAACAAGTTTAGGTATTTTATTTAAAGGGCGTAAAGGGTCAACATTTTGGTCTTTAGATGCATTCAATCAGTTTTTACCACGATTCAATGAAATTACAAATGCATTGGGAAATAAAACCAAGTTTTATGTGAATCTCGATGGAGGGGAGGATATTAAAGTGAAAAATATTTTTGGCAAATCTTGTGTATTCCTCTATGATGGGGAGCATACTTTAACCCTTGATCAAAGTGAGTGGGTTCAGTTTTTGAGTTACCTTCCTATCGTGCACAGGGCCATTAACGAGTTATTTTACAACGAACTTTTTATTCAACAGTACATTCATGACATTATTACAGGTTCGGAGGACGTGTTGAAACCTGAAAGTCTGCCCAGTCTCATTGCCGACCGTTTACTGGACGAGGTGCAAAGGTCAAAAAATGGAGGCGGTAGTTGAGTTTCATGGTTTCAAAGATAACGAAAATCGTTTTATTATTAAAGAACTGTCTATTGTCGGAAAATATATACAGAGTCAGATAATATTCCAGACTCCGTATTATTTTCATAATTTAAATTCAAAAATGCAACGAACCGCTCGTTGGCTTTCTCGTCATTTCCATCACATGAGATGGGATGACCCTGGTGTCCCGTATGACGAACAAATTATTCGTGATTTGTGTAGACCTTTTGAAACTATCTACACCAACGGTCTTGAAAAGTGCGAGTTTTTACGCGAGTTTCACCACGATGTCAGGGAAATAACTTGGAATCGTAGTGAATCGTGTGAAGTGCACTGTCTAATACCTAAACACAGGAATTGTGACACAAAGTGTGCACTACAAAGTGCCGTGTCCTTTCAACAGCATCTATAAAACCAGAAGTATTAATTAATTTTGTTCATTCACAATGGAGTCTGCGTGGCAGTTACTTTCAAAGGAGCCGAAAGCTCCCATCGGTGTGATGACAGACAGTTTTATTATGAAATTTGATCGGTTTTTAGATTGGAATTTGCTTTCCGAGTATTATGATTTCTCTCTTGATATGCTGAGAACATATTTCCACAAAGTCACGTGGGCAAAAATATTACGTAAGAAATTATTTTCCGAAATCTTCCTTAGAGAAATGGCACTCAGCTTTGACAGTGCAGCCTGGGAAGTTCTCAGCAGATATCAGTTTCTATCAGAACAATTTATTCATGACTTTTCTGATAAGGTTGACTGGGACAACATCGCTTTGTATCAAAATGTTAGTGGCAAATTCCTAACCGATCACAAGTATATGGAAAATGAATAAATCTCCACCGGTGGTTAGTAAAGGGGCGGGGGTGCTCGGCATTCGGTTGAGGGCTCACCCGTGATGGCTTGAACGGACCTGTGGAGATTTGTAAATAGTTGTAAGTAGTATACCTCACCACTGGTGTTTAGTAAAGGGGCGCGGGTGCTCGGCATTCGGTTGAGGGCTCACCCGTGATGGCTTGAACGGACTGGTGGAAGGTTGTAAATCAATGTACATAGTATACCACTGAGGGTGTTTAGTAAAGGGGCGGGTGTGCTCGGCATTCGGTTGAGGGCTCACCCGTGATGACTTGAACGAATCATCAGTGGTCGTTAAATAGATTTAAGTAGCATACTTCCGCGGGTGACTGGGAGACTGACCCGGCCCACGGAGGTTTTAAAAACTCCATTGTGTTACAGGGAGGTAGCAATTTGGTTTTTGGTTTGGCTACCACCGTAAGTGGGCGTTGTTGGGGCCCCTTACCCCAGAGGCTAGGACTCCTGGTGATGCTCTGGGTTAACAAAAAGAACGCGCCGAGACCCGTACAGCCTGACCTATATGGTCTACTGTGGTGTGGAAACTTGGGTCAACTTTTTTTTACCACTTCCAAGTAATCTACTTTTAAATGCAACTGTCACCCCGGAGGTTATAACTATACGATTAACAAACCAACTAAGATTTGTACAATGCTTTGGAAACTTGGGTCAATAGGGTCAGAGATAATGTGTGTAAAACTGTTATATAAATACGAGCTTTGTGCATCCACTATCAGTCATGAAGCTAGTAATTCTCCTAGCAATCATTGCTCATGTTTCATGCACGCCTCCAGATAGAAATGTAAGTAGATCAACTGTGTGTGTGTGTGTGTGTGTGTGTGTGTGTGTGTGTTGTGTGTGTGTGTGTGTGTGTGTGTGTGTGTGTGTGTGTGTGTGTGTGTGTGTGTGTGTGTGTGTGTGTGTGTGTGTGTGTGTGTGTGTGTGTGTGTGTGTGTGTGTGTGTGTTTACAATACAATAATTATTTCCTTATAGATTTACAGAATGTTCTCGTCGGACGAGGAGCTTTTGACGGCTGTTGAAAGGGCTGAAGGGCTTCAAACATCAACCCCGCGAAGAAATCGTCTTAATCTTCCAAGGGTCTACGGTTCCAGCAGGGAAGAGCTTGATGACCAATTAAGGAGAACACCTGGTGCTAATCGCCCTGTTCGCCCTGTCACCCCTCGCCCTCCACTATCAGAACTATCCACAGAAACAAGACATGGGGGATCCATCATGCGAAACATTCAAACAAATAATGTAAGTAATTTTTCAAAAGACCACTGCTTTTTTTAATTCTATCCATATTTAACAGTTTTTTACAATTTATCAATATTGTTACAGTTGAGAACTCCGGACCATCAAGAATTAATGGAACATTCAACTGGTTCTGCATCACCACACCATAGACAGAGTCAACCATCGCCGGATCCATTTCAGTTTCTTCCTCGTCGACAAAGATTGAACGAGCCTATAGTAAGTATAAGTAAAACTAAATATTTTATATGATATATAAATTAACTTTTTATATAGTAATTTAAAATTATTATATTACAGGCAAGAGGGGTAACTTTTAACGAGTCAAACAATCAATCTCAACAAAGGCTTCTCCATTCTCCTGGCAGAAATCCAACCCATCACGTTTCTGAGGAGTTTCCACCACGCCGAAGACTATTTCAATTTTCCTCACCGGTGGGTTACAATAATTCCGCATGTGTACAACTATGTTTAATTGTTATTTATTGTTTCATTAACATTACTATTTTATGTTTTACAGCATGAAAATAATATTCAAAGACAGTCTGAAAGGGTTGAATGTCAAAACAGACAACGTCTGACTGGAGCCTGTCGTCTTTGTTTGAGTACCATTGACAACACCATGGGTGGCAGCATCCTCGCAGTCCTACTACACGCTGAATGTATACGTGTTGACAGTTTGATACAAGTAAGTATATTGTTAAATAATTGTGTGTGTGTGTGTGTGTGTGTGTGTGTGTGTGGTGTGTGTGTGTGTGTGTGTGTGTGTGTTTTAACTCACAAACTAATACAATTTTTACTTTTCAGAGTGAAGCTGCTTTGTTCCCTCAGTGGCAATCATCGGAGGTCATCGACATTCTCTTAGAGTGGATGCTAGAATTAGCAGGGACATTGGGGATGCTAAATTACTTTTTTGTAGAAACAAATGATGAACAGCGTCTCGCCCTAGCCCCGACAATATGGCGGGATCTGTATAATCGTATAAGTAGGCCCCTCGGTGCTTGTAGCGAAAGGATGGCTCGTCTGGCTGAAAGCCATGGGGTGATTCCATTTAACCCGCTTCCCACGCAAATGCGAGCCGAACAATTTGAAACGGACACAAATGTATGCAGGGTTTGTCTGGACCGTCGACCAACGATTGTTTTGCGCTCTTGCGGTCATGTATTTTGTCCCATGTGTGCTTTCCGCATCCATAGATGTCCTGTGTGTAGGGAAACTGCGCTAGGCAGATTACGATTATTTTTTTAAGTAGTAATCAATCAAAAACATGTAGTAAACATTTAGCTAAATTACGTAACCAGAAGCAATTGTGGTGGGGAGCCTGACCGCCGGTATAAAAGCCCTGCTGCACAGCATGGAATCAGTCTGCTCTCAGCTCTACTCCTGACGAGTCACCGCTACTAGACACCTACATATAACCGTGAGTACATAAGAGTTTTAGTTAGTGCTATGATGCGAGAGCTATATTATGTAACAGACAGATGTGACAAACATGGCCTTTTGCTCGATAATTTCATTGTCTGATAGACTTTTTGTACTAGCCATATTTATTGCTAGTTTAATTTTCATTTATATTATGCGAGTTACTGAAATATCTGCATTAGAAAGACTTCACAAGTAAACATCTTTAAAATCTAATGGTAGGTTATGATTTCTCTCTCACTCTCTCTCTCTCTCTCTCTCTCTCTCTCTCTCTCTCTCTCTCTCTCTCTGTGTGTGTGTGTGTTTAACCGTTTTTAATAATGTTGTGTTTTATAGATGTCGCTCGACGCAAAGCTAGTTGCTCTCAGCAAAAGCCAGGAGACAATTCAACTTAAAGACCTCGTTGGACGCCCGGAGGTTTTGATCGTCGGAGCCCGACGAGTCACTACACGCTTCGGGAGGATGGCTGTCGTCTTGGAGATCCAGGATAACGACATGAAGACATCGGTGTTCCTGCCGAACAAGTACAACGAGGCCTTAGAAGACAGCGATCTGGAAATAATGGTCAATGAAGGATACAAGATGCATGTAACTGAAAGCCCCTCAGGCTCCGCACCTAATGTTTGTATTTTTAAATAGATTTTAATAAATCATCTATGTTAATCACAAAATATGTTCTCATTTACCCTTGTCTACTTTTGTTCTAAGCAACATCCAGCTACCACTCAAGGTGAAAACCTATATTAATCACGGGGTTCTCAATACTAGGCCATCTGTGCTACAATCTGGTGGAGAATCGTAAAACTACAACATGAAAATTTCTCATGGTACACTCTGGTGGGGAATCATTACAAGAAAACTCAAAGGTGGTGTAATCATAAAATTACGAGTGCTTCAATCTGGTGGAGAATTATAAAACTAAAAGCTCCAATGATAGTAATACACTCTTATAGTCAAAGACCATACGTTCTGTGTAAATCGTCAAACTACTGTGCCATCAGACACAATACAAAGCTCTCAGCACAACAGTGTGGTAGCCTAGTGGTCAGCGTTGCGGCGCACCAACTTGGCGGCCCGGGTTCAAACCCCGGCAGTCCACAGTGAAAATTTTATTCCTGACTCACGTAGTTACAGACATGGTCAAACACATGGCAAAAGTGAGGTTAGGAAGCCATCTTGGATCACGTGGTCAAACACGTGGTGAGGTAATTTCCCGCCGCCGGGGGCGTGGTCTAGAAGACCGCCATCTTGGAAAAGGGGCGTGGCCTGATGACGTCATCGGTCACGTGACTTGCTCTCGACCAATCAGAAGGCGGGGCGTGATGACGTCATCGGTCACGTGACCTGCTCTCGACCAATCAGAGGGCTGGGATATACTCTCAGGAGGCCTACTCCCAGAATAGAAGTTAATTGATGACTTATGCGTTAATTTCATGATGTTAGCCTCCGGATTACCAATGAATACAATTAATGGTGTAAATACCTGATTAATGGTAATCCTTTTAAGGGCCGGTTTTTCCAAACACGTTTAACTTAAACTTAGTTTAACTCAATGTTAATCATATGGACAATTTTGGTTTAAACTTGATTTTAGGTTTAAACTTGCTTCGAGAAACCGGCCCTTAAAGGATTACTATTAATCAGGTATTTACAACATTAATTATGCGTTAAGTACGTCTTTGGTAGAATAACCCCTTGAACTTATTGTTAAAAAATTCCACCACGAATAAATCGCTTAACATTAATAACATAAAGATAACATTTAGAATGTTTGGTTGCAGTAAAAATAAGTACTAACTTTGTTGACTCCAATCTTGTCAATCTTGATAGATTGAATATAAGATGCTTTTAAAATATTGAAGAAATTGGTGATGGCAGGACAAGTAAAACTTAAAGAAGTATTTATATTGTTAGTGTTTTATCAATAGCTTGTGTTAGTAGTATTTCCTTTATTAGTTCATTATGCGGTGTTCAATAGTAAAATATATCATTTATAAATATTTAATAGTATAATAGGTGACAGTTTTTATTATATAACATTTCAATTGAAAATATAAATGTCATTTTTATATACACATCTGTATAAAGAAGAAATAAAATGCTACGGACAAAGTAATATGACATTAATTTATATTTTCTTTTTCTAATACCTTCATACTTCAAAGAGCTGTAGGCCTATCATTTTAGAACTGAAGATACTTTTTATTTTTTCATCGTTAGTGTTCTTTTAGATGAGAGAGAAATAAAGAAGCTCAATTGAAAAGAAGATTGAAAGAAGACTTCCCACTGTGATAAGAGCGTCACTACCACGGGAATCAATCGAAGGGGTAGAGGGCTGCCTGCGGGAACGACAGTTCTTAATGTTCTGTGTTTTCAAAAAAATCTGTCCGTTAGATAATACAAAGCACAGAAATATATTTTATGAAAAGGTTGAACAGAATTTCGTAGTGTAGACTATTTAAAGTGTATTTCTCTACTTCTCTATATTTATGGAGAAGAGTAAATTAATGCAGCACTGTCAAATTGTCGTTATATTGGATTTTTTGGATAGTTCCTTCACTTTGACATTTCATACCATTAGTAATGTTTAATGCTCGATTAAACTAAAAGTATAAATTTATTCGATTATACACGCACATCAGCTGAAATAAAATCATCAGCTAAAATAAATCATTTCTTCATCTGGAGTCAAACACCTAAAAAAATAATGATTTCCAGTTAAATTATAGTACCGTTTAACCAAGCTTCGTTTTAATATTGCAGTAATGGACCTTTTGAAGAACACTGTGCATGTAGACAATAATATGCACTTACCGTAGTAGTAATGTTGGTGTTTCCAATGTAGGCCTAACTAACAATCTGAACTTCTACTATTAATGTTAAACTTTGAAACAAGAACTGTTATACGGAACCTTTTTTATGTCCTAAGGTTTGTGGTGTTTTGTTTTTATATGGGATTTTTTGCCAAAAAAGTTGATGACCTCTCACCCTCACATAATTAACTTCAATGCCACTTTAACAATATTGTAACATTTTACGACACATAGAGCAAAGCTCTTCTCCCCAGTACTGATATCCTATGGACATTTTTGTAGTTACTAAACTTACGTTGCATAAAACCAATTTTAAACGTCACTAGAAGAAACAAATGTAGTTAGCTAGGAGATTGTAGCTGCTCTTTAAAGGTTTATTCCAGCATTGCTGTGACGATTTGAAAAACGAATCGATGCAGTGACACAGTGCATTTCCAATGTAATTTCTGTTAGGTTTTATGCCATAAAGTTATGTGTACATAAGGCCAAAAGTTTGGTTAATTCTCTGATCCAGTGCTTACCATTCAAGCAGTAGTAAATTAGACCTGGTAGTAGTCCTGGCGAGAGTATATCCCAGCCCTCTGATTGGTCGAGAGCTGGTCACGTGACCGATGACGTCATCAGTCACGTGGTGTAGGCCATGCCCCTTTTACAAGATGGCGGCTTTTTGGCGGGAAATGGTGGTCACGTGACCGATGACGTCATCAGTCACGTGGTGTAGACCACGCCCCTTTTCCAAGATGGCAGCCGTTTTGACGGGATATTTTCTAACCTAACTTTTGACCACGTGTTCTAACCTCAATTTTGACACGTGTTTGACCACGTGAGTCAAGATGGCGGCTATTTTGGTGGGAAAATCCAAACTTTTGACCACGTGTTCTAACCTCACTTTTGACACGTGTTTGACCACGTGAGTCAAGATGGCAGCTGTTTTGGCGGGAAATTTCCAAACTATTGACCACGTGTTCTAACCTCACATTTATCATGTGTTTGACCACATGTGTCAAGATGGCGGCTGTTTTGGCGGGAAATCTCCAAACTGTTGACCATGTGTTCTAACCTCACTTATACCACGTGTTTGACCACGTAGGTCAAGAACGCCCCTTTTCCAAGATGGCAGCTGTTTTGGCGGGAAATTTCCAAACTTTTGACCACGTGTTCTAACAGCACTTTTATCATGTGTTTGACCACATGTAACAAGATGGCGGCTGTTTTGGCGGGAAATTTCCAAACTTTTGACCACGTGTTCTAACCTCACTTCTATCATGTGTTTGACCACATGTGTCAGGATGGCGGCTGTTTTGGCGGGAAATCTCCAAACTTTCGACCATTTGTACTAACCGCACTTTTACCACGTGTTTGACCACGTGGGTCTAGATGGCAGCTGTTTTGGCGGGAAATTTCCAAGCTTTTGACCACGTGTTCTAACCTCACTTCTATCATGTGTTTGACCACGTGTGTCAAGATGGTGGCTGTTTTGGCGGGAAATATCCAAACTTTTGACCACGTGTTCTAACCTTACTTTCACCACGTGTTTGACCACATGAGTCAAGTTGGGGGGAAATTTCAAAACTCTGACCATGTGTTCTAACCTCACTTTTACCACGTGTTTGAGTACGTGAGTCAGGATAGCGGTAAATTTCCAAACTTTTGACCATGTGTTCTAACCTCACTTTTACCACGTATTTGACCACGTGAGTCTAGATGGCGTCCGGAGGGAAATATCCAAGCTTTTGACCACGTGTTCTAACCTTACTTTTATCATGTATTTGACCACGTGTGTCAAGATTGTGGCTGTTTTGGCGGGATATTTCCAAACTTTTGACCATGTGTTCTAACCTTACTTTCACCACGTGTTTGACCACATGAGTCAAGTTGGGGGGAAATTTCAAAACTTTTGATCATGTGTTCTAACCTCACTTTTACCACGTGTTTGACTACGTGAGTCAGGATAGCGGGAAATTTCCAAACTTTTGACCATGTGTTCTAACCTCACTTTTACCACGTGTTTGACTACGTGAGTCAAGATGGCGGGAAATTTCCAAATTTTTGACCATGTGTTCTAACCTCATTTTTACCACGTGTTTGAACACATGAGTCAAGATGGCGTCTAGCGGTAAATTTTCTAACCTCACTTTTAACCATGTGTTCTAACCTCACTTTAACCACGTGTTTGACTACTTGAGTCAAGATAACGTTTGCAAATTTTCACTGTGCCGAGTTTGAACCCTTAGCAATAGCCCCACAATGGTGTGACATTTGTTGTTTTTCTTCATAGAACCTTACCATGTAGTTTGATGATTTTTCAGAGTGTACCTGTATGCAGAGCGTACTTCTTGTACTTTCCTGTAGTTGTGTTTGACGATCATCCTGCAGAGTGTACTGTTTTCGCTACATCGAAAAATTTTAATTTTAATATTTATATTTTGTAGTCATGGAAGTTTGATGTTTCTACACTTGTTGGCAGATCTGAGGTACGTTAGTTTGATTTTCCCCACCAGAGTGCAACCCTTCTAGAAAGTTGGCCAACTGAAACGAAGTATATTATTAGTAATGTGTATATGATATATGGTGGTACTGTTTATGATTATTTAGCGGCATACACCAATATGGTAGCCCCTATGACAGCTCTACGTGGGTTGATTGCCGCGTTTTCCATTTTGTGACCAAGCAACGGAATAGGCTACACAGCTGTGATTGGTAATTTTGAGATCTGGCTAGTTTACTGTTATCCCACTAGAGTGTACTGCACGTACGTATACGGCCTTACCTGTTGTTTTGTCACCAGATTGTATCACGTGTACGTAAGCATGTGTTGAATGAATTCCCCCAATTACCTGCAATTCTCTGCAGTGTTACCAACTTATGTTATTTACTAAAAACATAGTCTATAAGGTATGCTATATACTACAATGTATATACTATAGCGTATTGGTACTGTTGCCAACTTACAACCTCACTTTGACCATGTGAGTCAAAATGGCGGCTGTTTTGGCGGGAAATTCCAGACTTTCGACCACGTATTCTAACCTCACTTTTGACACGTGTTTGACCACGTGAGTCAAGATGGCGGCTGTTTTGGCGGGGGAATTCCAAATTTTTGACCACGTGTTCTAACCTCACTTTTGACACGTGTTTGACCACGTGAGTGAAGATGGCTGCTGTTTTGACGGGAAATTTCCAAACTTTTGACCATGTGTTATAACCTACCTTTACCACGTGTTTGACCACGTGTTCTAACCTTACTTTTACCACGTGTTAGACCACGTGAGTCAAGATGGCGGCTTTTTGGCGGGAAATTCCCAAACTTTTAACCACGTGTTCTAACATCACTTTTACCACGTGTTTGACCACGTGAGTCAAGATGGCGTTTGGCGGAAAAATCTTATAACTTTTGACCTTGTGTTTTAACCTAACTTTTGACCACATGTTTGACTATGTGAGTCAAGATGGCGGGAAATTTACAAACTTTTGACCATGTGATCTAACCTACTTTTCCTATGTGTTTGACCACGTGAGTCAAGATGGCGTCTGGAGGGAATTTTCCAAACTTTTGACCTTGTGTTCTAACCTCACTTTTAACATGTGTTTGACTACTTGAGTCAAGATAGCGTTTGCAAAATTTTCACTGTGCCGAGTTTGAACCCTGGGCAATAGCCCCACTATGGTGTTCCATTTGTTATGTTTTTATCATAGAACCTTACCATGTAGTTTGATGATTTTTCACAGTGTAGCTGTATGCAGAGCGTACAGTATGTTGGTTGACGATCTTTCTCCAGAGTGTATTGTTTTCGCTACATCAAAAATTTTAATTTTACTATCTATATTTTGTAGTCATGGAAGTTTGATATTTCTACACTTGTTGGCAGAGCTGAGGTGCGTACATCAAACTGTTTTCGCTACATCAAAAAAATTTAATTTTACTATTTACATTTTGTAGTCATTGGAGCTTTATGTTTCTACACTTGTTGACAGAGCTGATGTTTGTTAGTTTGATTTTTCCCCACCAGAGTGCAACACTACCAGAAAGTTGGTCAACCGAAACCAAGTATATTATTAGTAATGTGTATATGATATATGGAGGTACTGGTTGTAATTATTTAGCGGCATACACCAATATGGTAGCCCCTATGACAGCTCTACGTGGGTTGATTGCCGCGTTTTCCATTTCGGGACCAAACAACGCAATAGGCCACACAGTTGTGATTGATATTTGTGAACCATGTAAACGTTGTCAACACCACCCCCACCATGTAAACGTTGTCAACACCAGTGAATCGTATGTCAGACGATTCAGAGTGTATGGTCATAAGACCACTTTTAAGTTTAACACTCCATCAGAGGAGAGGGTCCGAGATTGATAGGCTCATCACAGGGTTTTCCAGCCTCGTGAAAAATATGAAAGCTGACGCTTCGGAAAGGGATCGGCTCGGGTTCACCTTACGCAGCCTTAATTTAAAAAATAAGGAGCCAGGGTATCTAGTTTTCGGACCGGTCTCCGAGGTCGATGGTGATGTGTTGTTGGAAATTTTCGGTGGTATCATTCAGAGTAACACTGACTCCATCAACTCGGCAAACACCTTCCAGGTCAAATGTACTCGCGTCAATCTCCCAGTAGGCTCTGGCAGGATCCAACCGAGTATGTTCAGCACATTCAATGAAGAATGTCACAAACGGCAGGGCATCATTGTAATAAATAATAAAGACCAAGGGTAGTGGAATCTAAGTTATTTTGCATACCGGAGCACAGTGTTTCATGGTTAGAATTTTTTTCTACTAGAGCGTAACAAATGTGTTGTTAGGTGTTTACCATTAGTCTTCTTCACTGCAATTTTAAAACACCATATGGTACATTTAACTTATGAAGTAGTCGTGTTTTTAATTAGACTGCAGCACATTTGTAGTTTATCTGATTGCTCTTTACCAGAGCGGAGTAATGTGTTTCTATTATACATAATAGTTTGAAGTGCAGCTCAAAGTGCATGATAGCTCTTTACCACAGCTTAACACATGACCAACTACTGGGTTACGGGTAGTGAAAGTTATTTTTACCTACTAGAACACATCGGTTTATGGTTAGAGTTTTTCTACTAGAGCGTAGCAAATGTATTGTTTACCATTAGTCTTGTTATTAGTGTTCCATTACCATGTGTTTTTCGATTGTTCTTCTGCCTCCAATTTTAATACACCGTATGGTACGTACTGCAGTACATGTGTAGTTTATCAGATTGCTCTTTACCAGAGTGGAGTAATGTGTTTCTATTCTACATGATGGTTCGAAGTGACACAGTTTAACAAATGACCAACTACTGGGGAAGGGTAGTGGAATCTAAGTTATTTTGCATACCGGAGCACAGTGTTTTATGGTTAGAATTTTTTTCTACTAGAGCGTAACAAATGTGTTGTTAGGCGTTTACCATTAGTCTTGTTCACTGCTATTAAAGCGTACGTCGTCTAATTCCATCAAGATCGCTTTTGTTTCGCGTATGATTAATTCAGGAGTGAATTTAGTGTTTTCAATTATGTGTTTCCAAATAAATTTGAAATTAAAACCTTGACCGTTGTGGACGATTACGCAAACGATTTTAAAGTTTATGCATTCTTCCATTACATAGTCCACAAATGCAGTGACGGGGTCTTTCCTGAAAATCTTGGTGCGGTCAGTAGAGGTGTCACAATGTTGCCCTTCTATGCACTTCCAACAATATTGTTGGGAGATGCATAGATTAGCAATGTGAAGTTTGGACTTGTAATCCTTGGCCAATCGTTTTCCATCCGGTTCGTCTCGACAAGTTTCTAAATCGAAAAATATGTACAAGGCATCCTTGGTTTTGGGGGAGTCTTGTCAACCTTCATAAAACACTGGTGGTCAGGAGGCAGGAATTCCCTGAAAATGACACAAAAAACTTCCCCACAGACGTGATCAGACTTTCTGTTTAGCAAGTTGACAAATTTCTACAGTCCATACATTTTCTAATTGATTTACATATTTTGCTTTTGTGTGCTAACAAACAAATTTCATTTTTGTATTTCATGTTATACTCAGTGAATGTTATGCTCCCGTTTTGCTCTGTGCAGGGTGGGGAGACAGTCTGGCAGGCTGGGCAAATGCTGGTACACCTGTGGCCCCCTTTATTACTGTATGGGACATGGCAGGCTTAGCAAAAGTGTGAGCAGGCAAAGGCGTCAGTAAGGGATGTGATAACATTAAGGTAACCATTGCGGAAAAGTAGATTGATTTTGAACTGAGCGTCAGGGTTATTTCCTTCAAAGTATACATCTCGACCTTTCCTGTCATAATTATAGGCGGTTATCTTATACTCCTTAAGGTGATCTTGAAATTTTACCAATTCTTGGATACCCGCCCTCTTTTCAGGTATTTCCACCATGGCCTTTTGCATAAGTTTTGTCGCCTTGTTAAGCTGTCTGTTCCGTCTATCTTGAAAAATGATTTTATAGTCAGGACTTCCTTTAGCCTTAGCCTTAGCCACAACGATTGCTCTAGACAGGCAGGGTTGTTCTTTATTATTTATTACAATGATGCCCTGCCGTTTGTGACATTCTTCATTGAATGTGCTGAACATACTCGGGTGGATCCTGACAGAGCCTACTGGGGGATTGACGCGAGTACATTTGACCTGGAAGGTGGTTGCCGAGTTGATGGAGTCAGTGTTACTCTGAATGATACCACCGAAAATTTCCAACAACACATCACCATCGACCTCGGAGACCGGTCCGAAAGCTAGATACCCTGGCTCCTTATTTTTTAAATTAAGGCTGCGTAAGGTGAACCCGAGACGATCCCCTTCCGAAGCGTCAGCTTTCATACTTTCCACGAGGGTGGAAAACCCTCCTCTGAGCCTATCGATCTTGGACCCTCTCCTCTGATGGAGTGTTAAGCTTAAAAGTGGTCTTATGACCATACACTCTGAATCGTCTGACATACGTTTCACTGGTGTTGACAACGTTTACATGGTGGGGGTGGTGTTGACAACGTTTACATGGATCACAAATACCAATCACAACTGTGTGGCCTATTGCGTTGCTTGGTCCCGAAATGGAAAACGCGGCAATCAACCCACGAAGAGCTGTCATAGGGGATACCATATTGGTGTATGCCGCTAAATAATTACAACCAGTACCTCCATATATCATATACACATTACTAATAATATACTTGGTTTCGGTTGACCAACTTTCTGGTAGTGTTGCACTCCGGTGGGGAAAAATCAAACTAACGAACCTCAGCTTTGTCAACAAGTGTAGAAACATAAAACTCCCATGACTACAAAATGTAAATAGTAAAATTAAAATTTTTTTGATGTAGCGAAAACAGTACACTCTGGTGGAAGATCGTCAAACAACATACTGTATGCCCTGCATACAGCTACACTCTGAAAAATCATTAAACTATATGGTAAGGTTCGATGATGGAAAACATAACAAATGTCACACCATAGTGGGGCTATTGCCCAGGGTTCAAATCCAGCACAGTGAAAATTTTGCAAACGCTATGTTGACTCAAGTAGTCAAACACATGGTAAAAGTGAGGTTAAGCCATCTTTTTGATTTACGAGGTCAAACACGTGGTGAAAAGTTTGAAAACTTCCCGCCAGATGTCATCTTGACTCACGTGGTCAAACAAGTCGTAAAAGTGAGGTTAGAACACGGGGTCAAAAATTAGAAAATTTCCCGCTAAATGCCATTTTGAATCACGTGGTAAAAGTGAGGTTAAGACATCATCTTAATTCACGTAATCAACCACGTGGTAAAAGTGAGGTTAGAACATGTGAACAAAAGTTAGGAAATTTCCCATCATCTTGACTCACGTGGTCAAACATGTGGTAAAAGAGAGGTTAGAGTTCTATAGCAATGCAGATATTTTGTAAGTGGGCAACAGTACCAATACGCTATAGTATATACTTTGTAGTATATAACATACCTTATAGACTATGTTTACAGTAAATAACATAAGTTGGTAACACTGCATAGAATTTACATGGAAATTGCCGGGTAATTGGAGGAATTCATTCAACACATGCTTACGTACACGTGATACACTCTGGTGACAAAGCAACAGGTAGGGCCGTATTCGTACGCGCAGTACACTCCAGTGGGATAACAGTAAACTAGCCAACTCTCTAAATTACCAATCACAGCTGTGTAGCCTATTGCGTTGCTTGGTCCCGAAATGGAAAACGCGGCAATCAACCCACGTAGAGTCATCAACCCACGTAGCTGTCATAGGAGCTACCATATTGGTGTATGCCACTAAATAATCATAAACAGTACCACCATATATTATATACATTACTAATAATGTACTTGGTTGCAGTTGGCCAACTTTCTAGTAGTGTTGCACTCTGGTGGGGAAAATCAAACTAACGTACCTCGGCTCTACCAACAAGTGTAGAAACATCAATCTTCCATGACTACAAAATATAAAATTTTTCGATGTAGCGAAAACAGTACACTCTGCAGGAAGATCGTCAAACACAGCTACAGGAAAGTACAAGAAGTACGCTCTGCATACAGCTACACTCTGAAAAATCATCAAACTACATGGTAAGGTTCCATGATGAAAAACATAACAAATATCACACCATTGTGGGGCTATTGCCCAGGGTTCAAACTCGGCACGGTGAAAATTTGCAAACTTTATCTTGACTCAAGTAGTCAAACACGTAGTAAAAGTGACTTTAGAACACATGGGTAAAAGTGAGGTCAGAAAATTTACCGCCAGACGCCATCTTGACTCATGTGTTCAAACACGTGGTAGAAGTGAGGTTAGAACACATGGTCAAAAATTTGGAAATTTCCCGCCATCTTGACTCACGTAGTCAAACACGTGGTAAAAGTGAGGTTAGAATACATGGTCAAAAGTTTTTAAATTTCCCCCCAACTTGACTCATGTGGTCAAACACGTGGTGAAAGTAAGGTTAGAACACGTGGTCAAAAGTTTGGAAATTTCCCTCCAAAACAGCCACCATCTTGACTCACGTGGTAAAAGTGATGTTAGAACACGTGGTTAAAAGTTTGGGAATTTCCCGCCAAAAAGCCGCCATCTTGACTCACGTGGTCAAACACGTGGTAAAAGTGAGGTTAGAACACGTGGTCAAACACGTGGTAAAGGTAGGTTAGAACACATGGTCAAAAGTTTGGAAATTTACCGCCAAAACAGCAGCCATCTTCACTCACGTGGTCAAACACGTGGTAAAAGTGAGGTTAGAACACGTGGTCAAACACGTGGTAAAGGTAGGTTAGAACACATGGTCAACAGTTTGGAAATTTACCGCCAAAACAGCAGCCATCTTGACTCACGTGGTCAAACACATGTCAAAAATGAGGTTAGAACACGTGGTCGAAAGTTTGGAATTTCCCGCCAAAAGAGCTGCCATCTTGACTCACATGGTCAAAGTGAGGTTGTAAGTTGGCAACAGTACCAATACGCTATAGTATATACATTGTAGTATATAACATACCTTATAGACTATGTTTTTTGTAAATAACATAAGTTGGTAACACTGCAGAGAATTGCAGGTAATTGGGGGAATTCATTCAACACATGCTTACGTACACGTGATACAATCTGGTGACAAAAAAACAGGTAAGGCCGTATTCATACGCGCAGTACACTCTAGTGGGATAACAGTAAACTGACCAGATCTCAAAATTACCAATCACAGCTGTGTAGCCTATTGCGTTGCTTGGTCCCAAAATGGAAAACGCGGCAATCAACCCACGTAGAGCTGTCATAGGGGCTACTATATTGGTGTATGCCGCTAAATAATCATAAACAGTACCACCATATATCATATACACATTACTAATAATATACTTGGTTTCAGTTAACAACTTTCTAGAAGTGTTGCACTCTGGTGGGGAAAATCAAACTAACGTACCTCAGATCTGCCAACAAGTGTAGAAACATCAAACTTCCATGACTACAAATTATAAATAGTAAAATTAAAATTTTTCGATGTAGCGAAAACAGTACACTCTGCAGAAAGATCGTCAAACACAGCTACAGGAAAGTACAAGAAGTACGCTCTGCATACAGCTACACTCTGAAAAATCATCAAACTACATGGTAAGGTTCCATGATGAAAAACATAACAAATGTCACAACATTGTGGGGCTATTGCCCAGGGTTCAAACTCGGCACAGTGAAAATTTGCAAACGTTATCTTGACTCAAGTAGTCAAACACGTGGTAAAAGTGAGGTTAGATCACATGGTTAAAAGTGAGGTTAGAAAATTTACCGCCAGACGCCATCTTGACTCATGTGTTCAAACACGTGGTAAAAGTGAGGTTAGAACACATGGTCAAAAATTTGGAAATTTCCCGCCATCTTGACTCACTTAGTCAAACACGTGGTAAAAGTGAGGCTAGAACACATGGTCAAAAGTTTGGAAATTTCCCGCTATCCTGACTCACGTAGTTAAACACGTGGTAAAAGTGAGGTTAGAACACATGGTCAAAAGTTTTTAAATTCCCCCCCAACTTGACTCATGTGGTCAAACACGTGGTGAAAGTAAGGTTAGAACACGTGGTCAAAAGTTTGGAAATTTCCCGCCAAAACAGCCACCATCTTGACACACGTGGTCAAACACATGATAAAAGTGAGGTTAGAACACATGGTCAAAAGTTTTGAAATTTCCCCCCAACTTGACTCATGTGGTCAAACACGTGGTGAAAGTAAGGTTAGAACACGTGGTCAAAGGTTTGGATATTTCCCGCCAAAACAGCCACCATCTTGACACACGTGGTCAAACACATGATAAAAGTGAGGTTAGAACACGTGGTCAAAAGTTTGGAAATTTCCCGCCAAAACAGCTGCCAACTTGGAAAAGGGGCGTTCTTGACCTACGTGGTCAAACACGTGGTAAAAGTGAGGTTAGAACACATGGTCAACAGTTTGGAGATTTCCCGCCAAAACAGCCGCCATCTTGACACATGCGGTCAAACACATGATAAATGTGAGGTTAGAACACGTTGTCAAAAGTTTGGAAATTTCCCGCCAAAACAGCTTCCATCTTGACTCACGTGGTCAAACACGTGTCAAAAGTGAGCTTAGAACACATCATCGGTCACGTGACCAGCTCTCGACCAATCAGAGGGCTGGGATATCTCTCGCCAAGTCTACTAACCAAGTATCTGGCTGCAGTACATGATATGAGATTAAACCAATAAAGAAATTATTCTCTTAAAAGAAGAAATATTCATATACGTCAGCCCTGGAATCTTCAAAAATGTGTGAGTTCCCGAAATGTATCCAAGCACATCTAGCACAGAATGTTTTGTGGAGAACATCAGTCTTAAAGCATCTTCTTCCTGCCTTCGTGCAAAATGGCAAAGAAGCCTGAATAACTATTGATCCCACAAGGCAAATCGCATCTCGTATTGATTGCAAAGCTCTCATCCAAATTATCTTACAAAATCGTTATAAGAAATATGCTATGTGTTTAAAAATAACATAAAATAATTTAAATCTATTAGTAAACTATGTTTTTTTAATTAATTATATTTTTCTTGAATTCACATGATTTGTTACTGATTTTGTAAGATTGAATGTTTTATTAAATTTATATATGCAAGGGTAAGACGTCAGTTCACGCCAGTTTTCCCTGTTATATCTCAACGGTGTTATAAAATCTATTAACATATCCTATCGAGAATATATGAATTTTGCAGCTTTCGAATACTTTCTGCCAATAAGCTACTATGGAGCTACATATATATTTATAACGTACATGTATTTTTTATCACGTATCACAATGTTAGCTACCTTTCATCATATAAAGTCTATAATTTAAAGCATAAACTAGCTAAAATGTTCAAAAACGGTAGTTATTTTTTTAATAAGGTTGTAATTATCTGATTGCTCAAATGTTTATCTTATGAAAAAACATACTTGTATTTATGATTTTATAAAATTACCCGATCATGTTACAGGTTTTGATGCATTAAACCTCCATTATTTTACGCCCAATTGTAGTCATTCGCCCTTAATACTGGCTTTAAAATTTTGTTTTTGAAGATTATGTCCAACTACTAAAACGCATAATCTTTCTCGTTTTAAATGCACAAATTAGTTACATGGCTAAAACACGAGACTTACATTTAATTTTTTACAAGAATACTTCGTAAGGCGTATTTGTAAGGCATCCAAGGCACTGGGCTTCATTATGCAGACTTCTAGACACGGTCTCAGCATCACAACAATGATACATTTTTACATCTGCCTCATTCGCTCTGTTCTGCAGCGTAATATGGTCTCCGTAGTCCGTTGGGCAGATTAACCGTCTACAGAAAATCCAAAGAATATATATCCGTGTTATCGGTCTCAAGCTGTGATACAAATGCATCACAATCACCATCAACGACATTGAAACACAACTGGGACCTCAATCTATACTTCTGAGAAGAGAATTGGCTGACGTCTTATTTCTAATAAGGATTATTAGTGGTGATGATGTCTGCCCTGAACTGCTCGACCTAAAGAACTTTCGGGTGCCTGGAGTAACTCGCTCATAGAGTCTCTTTGCCCTTCAAGAATGTTCCAACAACTACCAACAGTACAGTGTGGTCCCATGTCTACACAGAATGGGCAATTTTTGTCACCCCACATAGACCTCTTCGACACAAAAGTGGAGACTGCCAAAATAATGTACCTGTATCTCAAATGAAATCTGTCATTTTGTTTTCCGTATTGCATTTTTCTGCATTTTATTGTCATACATTATTGTTGGTAAACTTTTTTTCACGTTATTATTGTTATTTTGTCAAGTATTTTGTCGAGTATCAGGTCCACATTGTATCCATCAGATATTGTATTTTCTACTTAAAAATGCCGTAGTTATATAAATGTCAAGTATGGGTTGGTTTGTTTTGACATGGCAGAGCAAACGTATTCTCCATAACGAAAAAAGGACTTACAAAGGATAATAAGGATCAATATGAAAAATGCATTTTATTCGACTAGATCTTTTTGTAAAGTTTAATTTCATATTTTTTTAAATCTCATTTTTGTATTAGCATATATTAGTTTTTTAGTTTCAGTTGTGACAAAGCATGTTTTGGTTATTTTAGGTTAAAATTTCTGACCATGTCTCCTGTTTTTATAGCATTTGCTATGTACAAAACGTTTTGCGACAATAAAGTGAGGTTCAGTTTGAGTTTGAAATATGAGTAGCTATCTCTTGTGGCCACCTCGTTGATCATGCAACAGAAATTTTCGGAACCATAGAAGTAGGGGCAGGTCTCCTTTCCTCAAACAACCTAGAATTTAAAACCCTTTAAATATCTCTTCCAGTATATTGCAGTATATGGCTTAAGTTACAGTCATGCTTATTGCTTATGGTTATTATTCTCAGAGTTACAACCAGGAACACAATGTTCTTTACTTATCTTACACCTTAATCTACGACGGCTTGGGCTCCAAAACATCGATTATTAAATCTGGCTTTTTCGAACTCATTATACGATAGGAAATGAAAGTTCACTAACATAAATGCCCCAAAGAGTAAATATGCTGAAAAAATAAATATTCACGTATCTACTAAACTTACTTAACCAAACAACATAGTAAAATGTTTCTTTATTGTGAATTTAACTGTAATACCATGGCAGTTATGCAACATAAGTAAACTAATTTGCATTTTTTATTATTCGACTATGTTTATTCATACTGCTAAAAATAAAGGTGAAAATATAGCTCTGTGCGATATTCAAGCCCATTCTTCCACCCTTGAGATTACCCTGATTATGATTAGCTTCCTTTGTTGCTAACACAATCCTCTTGAGTACCTGTTATTCGAAGAAATATCACATTTAATGTTATTATAACAACAGACCAAACACTGGCATGCGACTGAGGAAAGTTCATGTTAATCTTAATGAAAGAAAACAGTCGAAATATATAATGTTAAAAACCCTTTTTGTTTTTTGTGTTTTTTTCTTTTTAACACAGTGTTGATAAAATATTTCATGACGTAAGGGAGTGAATACTTGAGGGAAAAATATAGAAACATCCTATAATATAACATTAGATAATATGTGGGTTCTGGAGCTTTTAGATGCCAAAAGAAATGATTTTGTATATAAATTTCAAAATTGCAAACTATTTTACATTAGAGCTAGCAAAAGTACGAGCTTGAGAATAAAAAGTAAGAGTTCAAAAATATGTAAACAATTCTAATATTGAGACCTTTATTGCCAGTGTTTTGTGAGTTTTTAACAAATTTTTTGTGTTTTTGTATTTAAAAACCCAAGATTTTCTGATGATTTATGAATTAAATACAAAATTAAGAGTTAAATAATTGTTAAAATGACAATTTCAACGCAATTTTCGTTAGTTTTTTCCTATTTTTAACAAATATTTGATATTTTACAAACAATTCATATTAGATAGTATTTGAGTTGATTACTCAAAGTAAAACTACAAAAATTATTTAAAAGTGTTAATTTTTATTAAGTTTTTATCAGTTTTCACTATTTTAAGTCAATATTTCGTATTTTAATCCAATTTTTCATGACATTTGTTAAAATTAAGCCATATTTTATTTCATTTATAAAATCAGAAATATTTTGTAAAATCAAAAGATAGTTAATCTTAATCTGAAAAGCAAAAATATAATCCCTTAAGTATAAGTACAGAAACCTAGTGTCAAATTAATGTTTTAAATACGTTTGGAAAATAAATTCAAGTAAGTTTTTAGACCATAAAATTACGATTAGAATACATTAATTATAATTATAGAAAACTAAGGTATAAGTAATATTTTTTATAAGCTTATAAATGAACAAAAAACAATTATACGTCTAAGATCTTTTGAACGTGATTTATTCATTTAATACATAAAAGAATTAAATTACACGTATTTACAACAGTAAGTGAAAGAAAACAATACATCAAATAGGTTAATTCAGTGAAACAAACAAGTAAACAAAGAATGTAAACAAAGG
Organism: Neoaliturus tenellus; assembly: GCA_030545055.2. Lineage (NCBI taxonomy): Eukaryota > Metazoa > Arthropoda > Insecta > Hemiptera > Cicadellidae > Neoaliturus > Neoaliturus tenellus. Next base: position 229,209,886 of record CM061531.1, read on the forward strand.
TTGCTAGGCAACCTTACACCTCCCCCCCTCAAGTCGCTTGAAGAGGCGAAAAAGGAAGTAGTTTACTGGAATGGAAGAAATTTGAAACCTTCTTCTTTTTTCCAGAGGCAATTTCATAGAAAGATGAAGAAATTTTCCTAATAACTGGAAAAGGTCCGATTCGAACTGGATCCAATTTGTTCCGATTCAATTTATTCCCATTCTCAACATAGACCAAATCACCAACGTTGAAATTATGTTGACGTCGATTCTTATCAATCCGCTTCTTATTGATCTGGAAAGTCTTCATAGAATTCTGAAATGCTAGTTTGCGGTCGTCTTCTAATGTGGATTGATTATTATCTTCAACTGGAGATATGGAAGATTTGTAACCCAACAATAGATAAGATGGGGCAAAGTGGGTGGAACTATGAATAGTATCATTATATTCTTTTACACACTCTTCTGCCAAGGTCGTCCAGGCTTTACTGGTGTCATCATTGATTTTGCATCGGAGGCGATTCACTAATGTCTGATTTAACCGTTCATTCAATCCATTAGATTCAGGATGGTCAATGCAAGTGAAAACTATCTGAATCCCAACTCTTTTTAAATAGTCAAGGAAATCTTTTGAGTAAATGCCTGTGTATTGGTCAGCCAATAGTATCGAAATTTTATTCCTCTTAACAATTGGATTAAGTAAGTTTATGAAGTCTTGAGCGCTCTGCCCCCTAGTTGTTGAGATCCATGCATATCTGGTGAAGTGATCAACAAGAATGTGCATGTATCGTTTAGGAGATCTGTTACCTCCAAAACCTCCAACACTATCAAGAGACATAATCTGGAAAGGTTCTTTTGCAGGCCCCAATTGTGAAAGGAGACCAATAGTGCGACTCCGACGAACTTTATTCTCAATACAAATCTTGCACCTCTTACAAAAGGAATGAATAGCTTTATCGAGACCTCTGAAGTAGTAATGCGGCCTGATCGTCGCTATCATTTGGGCTGGTCCGATGTGACCATAACGTTTATGCACAAGTTCAATAATTTTCCATCCAAAAGTGGGAGAAACGAAAATTCTTGATTTGTCTTTTATCTTCTTATACAGTATTCCTCGTTTGTATTCAGTCTGTTTAGTGTCTTTCAAATCTGAAAGATTCTCAGTCTGGTCTTTTAACACAGCAGATAAATCTATCAAGTTAACGATCTGTATGGCGTCCTCATTTTCGAAGTACTCAAGGACCGGGTTTCTGGATAACAGATCAGCAAGAACATTATCCTTCCCCTGTTTATAAACAATTTTGAAGTTAAACTGGGATAAATAAAGGATCAAGTCACCAAGAATTTCATCCGATCTTGCTTTTGTCCTCAAATTCTCTAAAGGCTTGTGATCACTGAACACCGTGAAGTTGCGTCCCATCAGGTAATATTGCCAAAACTTTATTGCATCTTTGATAGCTTTACATTCTAAATGAATCGCATCCAAGCGCTTTTCTCTGTTCGACAGCTTCCTAGAGTAGTATGCAACAGGATGAAGTAATCCATCTTCTTGGGGCTGTTTGAGTGTTGCACCGATGCCTTTGTAACTAGCATCAGTCTCAATAAAAATAGGCTTCTTGTGGTCATAAATGGCTAGGATCGGTGAAGTGCATAGATAGTCTTTGATCTTATTGAAAGCTTGTTCACATTCATCAGACCACTCAAACTTAACATCTTTTTTTAGTAAACGATGAAGTGGTTCTAATTTCTGAGCACTGTTTTCAATGTACTTCAAATAGAAATTTATGGAGCCTAAAACACTTCGAACACCAGATTTATCTGATGGTCTCTGGAGGTTTCGAATTGACACTAAATTATCTTGGGCTGGTGACACCTTGTTTTTTGAAATCTCATGCCCTAGATACTTGACTGATGTCGCTCCAAACAAGCACTTGGAGTATTTCAATTTGAAACCTTCAGCATTGATAACATTTAAAAACTTTTCAACGTGTCGAAGATGATCTTCCCAGTTCTGAGAAAATATCAAAATATCATCAATGTAGTTGATACAGAAGTCATCCAAATCATTTTGTCTAATGATATTCGATAATATTCTCTGAAATATTGCTGAGGCATTTTTGAGGCCAAAAGGGAGAACTTTGAACATAAATTTTCCATACTTTGTGACAAACGAAGTCTTCTCTCGATCTTGCTCTTTAAGCGATATACACCAGAAAGCAGAATTTATGTCCAAAACAGTGAAGAATTCACAATTCGCTACTTTATCGATCACATCTTGAATAGTAGGAAATGGATAACATTCCGGCACTATTAACTTGTTAAGTTTTCGAAAATCTATGCAAAGACGGGATTTTCTCTTTTCCTCTTTCTTGTAGGCTAGTGTGACTGGAGAGGCAAAAGGAGAATCCGATTCTTCAATGATACCAGCCTTCAACAAACCCTTTATCTGATTTCTTATTTCTTCATCATCAGGGACGGAACACTTGTATGGGCGAGACGTAACATATTCATCTCTGACAAGTTTTATTTCTGCTTCTCTTGAGCGAACTTTACCAATGTCAAACTTGTCTTTCGCAAATAAGTGTTTATATTTGTCAATTATAAGTGAAATTGATTGTTTTTGCTCTTTAGTTTCAATGTGTCCTAAATTAGAACCAACATCATTTACTTGGAAGTATTCTTCACTTGACGGTTCAGTCCGAGTAGAGTTCGATGTCTGGATAGTAATCTGATCACTTGACCATCGTGTCAATCTATCATGAAATTGATCTCCTTGTAACTCTGACACTTTATCACTACTGGTACGTTGAAAAATCTTCAAATTTTCATCCTGCATTAGCTTGAATTTTCTGATGGCATCTATACCTAGTAGTAAGTCATAGGAGAAATTATCATTTTTAACAACATGGGTTGTAATAAAATCGGTTATATTTCCAATACGCAGTGTAATTCTAGCCCGGGCTGTTGTGAAATTTGATCCGTTGATAGTTTTCAATACCCCTTTTTGCTCTATTAACTTCAACTTCAGCAAATCAGCAATTCGTTGATTTATTAATGTCACATTAGAGCCACTATCATAAATAGCCTCAACTGTATTGTCATTCACAACAACATTTAGTTTTATCAACGGATCTAATTTCGCCCGGCTTTCTAGTTTAAAGATTCCGAATCCAAGTCGACTTTACATACTTCCAGGTCTGATAAATTGACCTTAAATTTATCAGCAACAATACCATTTTTGTTACGACACTCAGATAATAAATGGTATCGGTGATGAAAACCAAGGGAGGCACAAACAGAACATGGTTTGCGTTGAGTATTGCTTGTTTGTGGGGGCTCATTTGTTTTAGCTGGAATAGTAACCGACTTCTTATTTAATTTTGGACTAGGGGGCTTTCCTTTATTTCTTCTGGTGAACATGTCTTCTAATTTACGAAGTCCTGAATACAACTCATCAAGACTGTCAATCTTTTCTCTATCAAGCTCCTCCTGAGCTTCATTTGGCAAGCCAAAAACAATCTGGTTGATGCGGGATATCTCAGTACCTCTAGGCTCTATTTCAAGGCACAATCTCTCTTTTGTAAGGGCATAATCGACAAGGGAACCACCTAAATATTTGTAACTTAGGGCTCTCTTTACAAGAGACCAGCCTTTATCAACAATACCCCCGTCGCAGCAGACCTGCGTACTCAGCGAATTTCCAATGGAATTTCGGATTATTTACTTTCCCCATAAAAACACCATAGGATCGAATATGTAGGTTTGCTGCCATGGGGTGTTGTTAGAAAATCTAAGTTAATCAATAATTGGTGAATGTAAACACAAAAGTGTATCAAGCTCTGGCAATTTTGTGTTTTCCCCATAAACCCCATGGGGGTGAGTATGTAGGTTTGCCGCCATATGGGTTTTGTAAGCAATCATAAGTAAAGCCCTATCTAGATAATTTACATACCAAATTTGATTAAGTTATGTCGATAAATAAACAAGATATAGGGTTTTCTTGATTTCCCATAAGAATAACATGGAAAACACATTTTTGGATTTTCCCCGTAACCAGTTATGCTATGATAAAAATTCAAAATACCAAATTGTTTGTTTTTTTAAGCTCTTTTAAATGGTTTCAGTTAAAATTGATGAATTTTGAAAATTGAGGTCAAAAAATGCCAAAAACCCATTTTTGACCTCTTTGAAACCCCATAAAACCCCGTTCCCATAACCCGACAATGCTGGTTTGCGAACTCATGAAAATAGACCTGGTCTTACACCTTCATACCAAATTTCATCAAAATCGGAGGTTCCCTTCAAAAGTTATCGGTACCACGGACACATATATATATATATAGATATATATATATATATATATATATATATATATATATATATATATATATATATATATATACATATATATGAAAATGAACGAATGGTGTTTTTGGCTTCTGGGGACCTCAAAATGAAAAAGTAAAGTGGTCCCGGGCTTAGGTCTTACCATGGCTACTACCGTAATAGCGTATTCCCTATAGGGAAATTCGCTAAAAACATTAAGAAAATAATTTTTCCAAGTTTCCCATGAATCATTTAAACCTATTTTCTTTAAATTAGCTTTAAGAAGTCTTTTACTGGACCATTTACAAGATAAAAACGCAAAGCTTGAACCATAAGATTATCAGATTTTACTTGGAATCGATCACACTCTTCTTCAAACCTGCATAACCATTCTGTAGGATCACATGTTTTTTTATCAAATTTCTCTAAAACAAACCTTTTCTCAATATGATGCAGTTTCACTTCGTTTTGCTCTAAATTCATTTTTAACTGTGTTTCCAACAGTCGAATACGATCCTCCAGCGCTGACTGGAGTGGTACGCTAGATTGAGAAACACTTTTATTAGGAACCCATTCCTCCAATGGTAACTCTTGAAAACAAACATTTGATGATTCATCAAAATATTCTTTTTGAATCTCATCTTCAATCTTAACAGCTATAGTTATGTAGCCATTTATATTTTTAATGGCATACATAGCATTTATAACAGGTTTCTTGCTTGCTAGAGTTTTGTGAAACTTTAAATCCTTCGAGTCTTCAGGCAATAAATACCAAGTTTTCTTGTCAGTTGAAATACACATAATCACAAAGTCTTTCTCAGTTTTCTTCAAAATTTGAATAAATAACTGGGTCATCTCTTACTGTTGAGATCTTGTAATTTAATTTCTAAGATCTTTTGAACGTGATTTATTCATTTAATACATAAAAGAATTAAATTACACGTATTTACAACAGTAAGTGAAAGAAAACAATACATCAAATAGGTTAATTCAGTGAAACAAACAAGTAAACAAAGAATGTAAACAAAGGTTGCTAGGCAACCTTACATACGTCTATAAAATGATGCTGTTTTAAATTTTTGTCTAAACTAAAACTACACAAAAAGTATATTAAAAATTTACAAAATAAGTAAACAAAAAAGGAACGAGTTAAATAATGTTTTAAACAAACGAAGAAGAAAGATGCAAAGAATAGATGTAACAGAATTTTATAAAATGTTTGCTACTAAAGATGGTTATCATAATTATTTTTAAGAATGTAAAGAAGTTAGTAAAAAAGAATTATTAAAATATTTAGAAAGGCAAGAAAAAATCTAAAAAGAACTTAATGATTGCAAAATATGAAATATATACAGTATCTTATAATACTCAATTTGTATTAGAGGTATTATAAATATATATGCCTAATCCCACATTTGTGAATGCAGAATAACTGTTAAATGAATTTTTATAATATGACTAAGCATTTAAGAACTTTATAATATTTATAAGAATATTTATAAGAAAAATTAAAATAAGCAAATGTTTTACTAGTTTTAATTGTATAGTGATAAAATAATAAACTAAATTTACTGAAAAATACTCTTAAAGATTTAAATTGAATTTTGATAGTTGACTTACTGGTTGTATCTACAAATTTGACGTCAAAATTTAAATTGTTTAGTGTTCTTTGAAAAGCTGATTTAGTATATATATGTATATGTATATATATATATATATATATACACACACATATATATATATATATATATATATATATATATATATAAATTTATACTTTGATTTGACTCTTGGTAGATGATATATTAATTTCATTAAGAAAATAATCATTCCTTAAATTTCTTAATTAGTATTGTCCCATTATAATAAAAAAAGAAATTAAAAAAATTAATTATGTCACATTTGTTAAAAAAAATACATCGTCTATGCTAAACATTGTAAAATAAAGAAACTAATAAAAACACAAATATTCGATTAATCTGACATAAACATAAGTGAAAATTTTTTTTCTGATATCAAATTTCTTCTTCTTAAGTAAAATGTATAGGCTTTTAATTATAGAATTATTTTTGATATTTTTTAGATTAAATTTAAATATTTAATTTATTTATATGATACATTTACATGAATTCTAATCATAGCTAAGAGATTAATAAAAGTATTTAATTGAAAAACTTGATAAAACTGAGCGATACTAGAAGAGGCGGGGAACACTTATAGAAATGTCAGCTGCAAATAACGCTCGCTTGCCTGGGATAAGCGTTCAATTATTGTCGCTGTCTTGTATTAACCTTAGTTACGCTGAAATAAAATAAAAGTCTTCGTTTAACATGGTGTTGCAACTAAATTTAGAATATACGAAAATTCCCACATGAGTACTGTTATTCCACAACATTTAAGAAAAGTGTATTTAATCGTTTAAAATTAAATTGTTATTACGTGTTGAAGCGTGATTTATGTAACTTGTGCCTTATATTATACTATGACAATGATATCACTTTTTTAGTAAATAATCCGCAGCACAGTGTTAATTTTCTTACGATTGGATATGATTCAAACGAGGATTTTGTTACCATTTCAGTAGTAAGCTCTTTGAAAGCGAAGTTTATAAAAGTATCAATGTCATTAGTAGGTTTTAATTGATTTATTTGGTGTGTTGCTATGGCAGTCAAATTTTTTAACGTATTCTCGGTGAACTGTCCAAACCCCAGTCTTGTTACCATCTAACATCAACCAGTTTGAAGAAAGCATCATTAATTAAATATAATAGCCCCTAGACAAATTGCATCGAAACTTTAAAAAGCTACTCACTTTTTTAGGATCGAACTGGCAACCTTTGGATTTAAAGCCCGGACTATAACAACTCAGCTACCCAGACAGTGGTAGTAAAAGTCTGTAAACCTTCCTTAATTTTTATATGGTGTGACTTTAAAGGTATTTTCTTCCATCATTTCTTGCAATATAAAGGGGTGTATTCAAAAATTGACAAAACATTAGCTATAAAATTTACTCCAATTCCTAGAAAAGGGTTTTGGAATTATTTGTAAGCCATCCCTCTGTAATCGTTTACAAGTAAGCTTTGTAAACAGAACTATTGTTTCAAAGTAGCAGGGTATGAATAAAGTAACCATGCAATTCCAGGAATACCAATGAAAGTAGCAGCAGGTGGTGCCTGCTAAGCCTAACTTGCCTCCTTAGAATATTTGCAACCATAACTATACTTACTCTTATATAATTGTTGATCAAAGTAAGCTTGTTTTAATTCTTCTAAGCATTTTACAATAACTAATATTTTGTATCTAAAGTGGTTTATAATACGCTTTATAAAACTAAGGTTTGTTAAAATGGGTTTTGTGCTTACTTAGATACACCATATCTACCATATCAAAGCATTCCTATTTCTTAGAAATATTGTCTCATTTATTCTTTAACATTGCCTAATGTACATTGTACATGACATGTCTAGGCGTTCAGAAACATGAACAGATGTGTATTTAATTTATGTTGACACCCAAAACAGGTTTTCATCATACTACATTATACAGGGTGTAAAAAAAGTCTGTCCCCCCCCCCTTTAATTTTTTATTTGTTGAGATAAACAAATATCGTTTGGGGGGTGATGGTAACTTAACACAAAGTACCTTCTGACGTTATCAAGAATTTTTAGTCTTGCCAGGGGGACGGCCCACCAGGAGTCAGAAGAAAATCTTAAATGTAAGCATAGGTTGATATGTACATCAAATTAAAGGTCTCACTTAGCAGAGTACAATGCCGCAAACTAGACTTAAAAAGGATGACCCGGACAGAAATGGTAGGCGTTCAAAGTTTCCATTAAAATCATATTGGTAAAAATTAAAAATGCAATAACTTTCTTAATACTCAACCTTTTGACGTCTGGTTTGCGGCTAATAACTCCTAATGCAAATACGTTTAAAATGATGTATGATGTGACAGAGGCTAAGGAATTTTTAATTTAAACTTCCTCTATGGGACGTCCCTCAAGGGGCCGTCCATAAATTACGTCATCTGAAAATAGGGGGGGAGGGTCCAGATTGAAAATGACGGTAGGGTGATGTGCAAGGGGGGGGTCGGTTTTGATATGACGTCATTTTAAAAATGATGTTTTATATCAAATTTTGTCAGTAAAACAATGGTATTTTTGTACACGATTCAACTAATATAAAATAATTGTCAGAAAACACATTAGACTATTTTTAGGTTGTTTTATAGTTTATTTTACTTAGTTTTTCCATTGAGAAAATCATTTTGGCTTAGTTTCTAAAGGTAAATTCAGATTTGATTAATCAATGATTTTAGTCTATTAGGTAGCGTTCATTATCAGACCAAGGTAAGTAGAATAAAGTTATTTTAGAAAGTTCTTCTAGATAGTTCTTTCAACAAACTACCTCCAAAATGGGGTTCAAAAGTTAAGAGATAGTCTTAATAAATTAATAAAGAATAGAACGTCAGTAGCTTTGACGAAAACCCATTATTTTTTATTTAAAACAGAGATTTGTTAAAAATGACGTCATTTTTCTGTGAGGGGGGGGTCAGACAAATTATGATGGTAGGATGATTTTAGGGAGGGGGGGTCCAAAAATGGCCAAAAAGTGATGACGTAATTTATGGACGGCCCCCAATGACTACAGAGACTACAGAGATATGCTTCGGCTTTTGTCACAACATACATAATTTTAAACGTCTATGCATTAGGAGTTATTAGCCGCAAACCAGACGTCAAAAGGTTGAGTATTAAGAAAGTTATTGCATTTTTAATTTTTACCCATATGATTTTAATGGAAACTTTGAACCTTTTAAGTCTAGTTTACGGCATTGTACTCTGCTAAGTGAGACCTTTAATTTGATGTACATATCAACCTATGCTTACATTTAAGATTTTCTTCTGACTCCTGGTGGGCCGTCCCCCTGGCAAGACTAAAAATTATTGATAACGTCAAAAGGTACTTTTTGTTAAGTTACTATCACCCCCCAAACGATATTTGTTTATCTCAACCAATAAAAAAATTAAAGGGGGGGGACAGACTTTTTTACTCCCTGTATAGGTTGCGACTCACCCTTGTTCTGAGTCAAGCGGCGCTACGGGTGTGTTCCCCTTACCAAACAATGTCCGAGTCTGCCTTTCTGGTGGACGCCGGAGTCATCCCTGTCAAGCTCTTGGCAGAAGAGAGAGAAGGCGATTTATCAGAGACAAAGCAAGGTCGGAAAGGACACGACAAGAACAGAAGAGCGCTCCCAAACCTTCCAGCAGTGGCGACACAGCTGGGAGCACGACACCCGAGGGCGATGGACTGCGCGACTTATCAAGCAGGTCCAACCATGGGTGGAACGGGGAGGTGGACACATCACCTCCCTGACCTCACCTGACCCAACTCCTAACAGGTCCCGGCTACATTTTCTGTCGTACCTGAACCGGATGGGCAAGACCGGTTCTCCGGACTGCATTTATTGCCCGGGCGTTCCCAACAATGTGGAGTACACCTTCACCCCGTTGGAAAGAGCCCCGCCTTGAGGTTACAAAAATTTTCTGTGTATTATCGGTGGACTCGGTATGCCAAAAGATCTTGAAGGATGAGGGCTGCTGGAATTGTTTGTCACAGTGCGTCAGGGGCATCCTCCATACAAAAAAGACTTATCTGGACCGCCATGCGGCTCAGATCCACTGATCGTCCTATGGTAAAGGAGTGAGCCCAATGGGTTTAGCCTAATTTAGGCCTAGCCTGATGTAATGTGAAAAACAATTACAGGCTAAATTCATAATAAGTAGAGGCGTTTTTTTTAGTGGTTATACCCGTTTTTAGGGAAGTCCCACACTACAGGCTAGCCCCCTGTGTGCGTATTGCATTTTCCTGTTTCTCTTTAAAAAAAAGTCCTAATGATGAAAACTACTGTAATGGTAATTCATATAATTAAAAATACCAGCTCGATACAGATAGCTTGTGCTATATGTTGCAGCCGAAAACCAGCTGATCCGTCAAGCGTGTATTAAACAGTGCAAACAGATTTCGTTCAGTGGAAACAGACTATTCGTTTCCAGAATTTTGTAGTGTACTTATCAATAACAAAGCGTATTTTTGTGCCCTTAATGTGAATTAAATGTTTTTACTTACTTTGTGTACAGATTTATAAAACATTTTCTAATCCATAGCAAATGTAACATAACCTAACAAAACTAGCCCCGTTCTATTTTTCTTTAAAACTAACCTACATTTTACAATAGTGGTTAAATCAAAACCCCACATTTACAATTGTGTTTTGGTAAAAACCCCACATGCAGCGCGTGTTACAAGCATAACTCCACATCTCCACATCTGTAAACTTATTCATTACATTTTAAGGTTATTATTAATTTCTTTCTACAAATATGTTTTTTTTTGCTCAAAAATTAGTATAGATTAATAATAATATTACATCAAAATGTCTTGGTAACATAATGCATGAAAATCAGTTTTCTGGCTTTTCTGAAAAATTAGTCAACACGGACATGTGGGGTTATGAAAATTACCTCCTCATTTCTAACATGCATTTTTCATAGCTCTGGTAATGGTTTGTATATTATTACTTCTTTTGTATATTTATCTTATCATGCCATATTAGAGGGTATTTCACCACATGTTTCTAATTAATTTTATGATGATGTTTCCATAACATTAACAAACCGTTTTTAACAGACGAATAATGTTTATAAAGAGTACAAACTAAAGTGCTGTAAAAAAATAAACATTTTCTAGGATTAAACCTGTTTTTCAAAACCATGTAGTAACGTTTAAGTAACAATCATTGAATTTTTACTCAGTAAAAATTATTTATATGATATAATAAATATCTAACTTACAATGCTTATAAAACGAATTAGTACACTAATAGTATTGAAATACTGATTTACAGCGACCCCACCCCCTTTATTTTTGGGGGATTGAATGTTGTAAAATTTTAACCGTGTAAATCAAGTCACCGCATAAAAAAATGGGTATTATACAATTTGTATGTAAAATCAGAAATGAATGATGCAATTTTTAAGAGATATTTTTAATTACCTAAAATAACTGTGTATCAATAAAAAAAAGAAAAACTCTTTCAAAATATGGTTTGTTGTAAAATATAAAAAATTTATAAACAATACCTGAGTTTGTTTTAGATGGTTCGTGTGTAAACCTCATCGGTCCTTTTGCCTTTGTACAGGACGCTAACTTCGTTCACTTTGTGTTCGTCAAAACCCACTTATTGGATATCGAATGCTTTTAAAGGACTGATATATCTTTTGCTGAAATGGAATTTATTTCATATTTGGGGTTTCTCAATTTTCTGGTGATTTAAAAGGATTGCCAACTAGCTTCATGAAGGCTTATCTTTTCACTGCTAGATAAAATGTATTTTAAAATAGGTCAGTTAAAAAATTGTTGTAAAAATTTTCATAAAATGATTGGATGTTTGTAACCAAGCATAGTTAACCGTAAGGACATCATGTATTCGTATCTTGAGTCTTCTAGGAACTGTAAGAGTTTTGGTTTTGGTTTTATTACTCATAGACACTTGGTCCGTGAGCTTTCTTACCAACCAGACAAAAAAATCAACTTTCAGTGAAACGTACTGTATGAAAATGTAGATAAATTACGCTACATCTTAAATACAATTTTTTTCATTTTTAAGGAAGACGAACACATAAAATGGGTCTAGAGAATGAATTGAACTGTTTAATTTACTGAAGTATAAGATATAGTATGTAATTTGTCAAGATTTTTGTAAGGTTTTTAGTTGTATTTCTTTTATTATTTTACATAACTTTTTGTGCGTTCCAGGAATCTTGTTTTAATACTTAAAGGTTGTTTAAGTTGAATAGAAGGCTAAATATTTTCTATAAAATTTCAAATTTTTAAATATACCTAGTACAATTTTATACAATTTCTAAGTGATATTATAAATCAGTTAAGAATTTTATACTCTGGTGTTTTCTCTCTCCCCCTCCCCACCTTTGGTTTCAATCATACGTTAGCTTTTTATATAGAATTGTTTGGAGATTGATGTTGTCACTAGTTGTTACAACAAACTTATTTGGATGCATCATTAGTTGCATTTGTTGTACAATTTTTGAATGTAATCAAGTGCATATAAAAATTGCACAAGTATCTTTTAAAGTAGGAAAATATATTTCAAATATAAATTCACTCTCTATAGTTGGGAAAACACATAAATTACCATAAAACTGTCAAATCAATATTGTATTAGTAATTTGATAAAATTCTAAATACAACCAAATTCTATAAGTCCATTAAAATAAATTCAAACTAATATGATATAATATAACACCAAAAACTTGGAACGTAAATTTTAAAATTTTAATTTTTATAAACATTTTAGTTAAAACAAATCAGTTAAACTGTGATTTTTAACGAAAATATTTCATTTAATTTTTCATGTCTGTCACGTACTATGTGGGTTTGTAAAATGCCAAGCATTATTGGATCAACATGTGGTTAGGCAATATTGTCACACTGAGGTTAAATCTCTTTTCATTTCAGCTTCAACCCTGAAATTTAATAAATGTTACTGACTCTCGACTTTATTTTACCTTGATTGTTTCCGTAATGTTACAACACAACACTGTGTAATGCTTTATTCCTTTTTCCCGATTTGAACCTAAACCTTTCTACATCCAAATATCAATTACTATTTCACATTTAATACCCAATGTTTCAAAAATACATTATTAAAAAAGAAGATTAGAAACACTCTTTACGCAAAATAACCAAAATTATTTTTATGTAAATAACTTATCGTACAAATGAATTTAGTAATAAATACTATACCTTTTAAAAAGTATTGTGGGTTAGTTGATTGAATAGCTCTCAACAGCTGGAGATTGTACACCATATTTTAAAATGGTACTTCTAGCAATAATATACAACTAATGGCTTATAGGGGCGAAAGCCCCTAGTTATAAAATAAAAATATGTAGACCTGAGTTGATTTAAAGTAGCCCTACTTTACTCAGAAACTTTTCCATAAGATTTCATTTTTAACGATAATATTTAACCAATGTCGTTTGCATAGACCATCCGATTCCAAAGCACTCTTTGCAATCTTGAGACACACGTGTGTCTCAAGACACACTCAATCCATTCGGAATCCATTGAATGTAATGAATGTTAAATTTTCTCTATCATTAAAACCTATATAGATATGTTTTAAATTGGATAGATATGATGTAAAGCAATCATAGTCCTTGAGCTAAGAAAAAAATATAAGGTAGAAAAGTTGCAACGAAAAAAAAACGTGTTCAGCACCCATTCCATGATTACGACAGGTTCAATAGTTCTCATACATAGATAATTTAAGTAGCTCCTTAACCGTTAAGTTTAGAGAAAAACGTCATGTTATTAAAAAGTCTTAAATTTCGTATATAATAAAAAATACATAAAAAACTTGGGGTCCATATCTAAAATGCTTTAGTAAGGGGCTTGGGTGAGAAGGTTGACGAGGGGATAAAATTTACATGTTAAATTTGCCTCCCCTAGGGTTGACGGACGTTTCCAGCAAACTTAACAGTAATATTAATTTTAGTTGTTTAATAAAGTTAGTTGCATATTTTCAAAAATACTCCCTGTAGCCTATATAGATTTAGTAAGTTATTTAATAAATAAATATTTGGACGATGTTTCCCATTGACCTTTAAAAAATTTTAAGACAGGATTGACAAATTCACCTGTTTTCACCAGTTGAGCTGGACCATGTTAAGTCCTTCACTACACTCTAAAACGTAATGTCACAATAAATGCCTTTTCATTTCATTTTATTTCATAAGTTCATTAAATTAAAAAAATATATATTCAAAGTATATAGAACATTAAAATTCAATATATTACTGAAGGCAAATAATATCTATACCTACAACAAATTTTTCGGGAATTTTCCATGCCATTTTTATTTTTAGTACCCATTTACAATTATTATAATTATCATTGACTTTTTCTCAAAAGCAAGTGATTTAATTCTATGGCTAACCTTAATTAAAAATACACCTTAACAATACTGCGATGACCATTACACATTATATTGACTATTCATCATTTTTTTTTATTTTGCTTATTTACATAGTTGCATATCAACTAAGAATTCATACTATTCACTGGCACATGTTCCTCGTACATAATACATGGTATGATATTCTGTGTCTAGTCCATACATATGTAAGTATACATATGTATATAAGTCAATACAATTTTTTGAAGATGAATTACAACACAACAAACCTAACCTAACCCAACCTAAATCTAACCTAGAATAACCTATTGGAGGAAGAAATTTACTTCACAATGGCTTGGTGGCGACCATGGAAAGGTAAATTCAACCTCAACTACTTCCTGACAGGTCATGGATACTTCCTTCTGTAAATCCATCGAATGGGTAAGGTCAACTCACCCACATGCAGGTAATGTTGACACGCTGAATATTACCTGCTTCACACTTTCTTTGTGAGCAGCTATTAATTTATTTTTACATGTTGTAATATAGTTTGGAGAAACCAGTTACATTACAGAAGTATATAATATCAGAACAGTCCTCGTGGGAAATGAGTCCTCCACTACACTCTAAAACTCAATCCCAAATGGAGAGATGTAAACTGGCCGGGTAGCTGAGTGGTTATCGTGCTCGCCTTTGAATCCAAAGGTTGCCGGTTCAATCCTAAAGAAAGTTTGTAGCATTTTAAGGTTTGATTCTGGACCCAGTTGCCATTTGTCATTGGGCTATTAATTAATGAAGAATTCTAACAACTGGTAGACATTAGATAGTAATAAGACTTGGGGTTTGGACTGTTCCCAGTCAAAACGTTAAAAAAATGCCAATGGCCTAGATAAACACAAAAAAATCATTCTAGAATTAATAAATATAAGAAAGTTAACAGTACATTAAAATACCTAAACAAAAAATAGAACTAACTTATAGTCTAAATCTTAATTTCATAACAAAATTTACGACTGAAAGTATACAATATACTTTTAAAAAAGAAAAAAGTTTAATATATTGGTTACACCGTTATGAGTAGGCCTACGGTATATATAAATAAAATTGGTCTATAATTCCCTACACTTAAAAAATAGTTTTACAATGTATCACATTATTGGATCTCTTCATCTGGAGCAGAGGTATCGATCGCTCTGTGCACAGTGTAACGAACCATTTTTCCGCGGGATGAAAGACGGAATTGAAGTTTGACCCGCCTTATCAGCACTGATAAGCGGTTGGGTGCTCGGCCGCGGCCACAGGTAGGCCGCTCCAGGCAGTTCGTCCCGAGACCTGTAACGTGAACATTGGAGTGCTGTTTCCGTAGTTCGCGTCTCCGGTGTACCGTGTGTCATGTGCATCGTGCGACCGTGTAGCGTGTGTGGTGTACGAGTTCGTAGGAGTGATCATTTTGGATTTGCTGGGCGAGTGACCCTCGTGGGTACGGGAGGCCCGTTTTACTTTCAGGTGGCGTCACCGCGGTTTTACTTTCACCCCTGGGTGTGGCAATGATAATTGGCTCGATATTTTAGATATTCGGTTGTTAATTAATTGTATGAGCTCATCCTAAACGGGATAAGGTTTAGTCCTGAGGCAACACTTAACCCCCGTTTTATTGGACCCTGGTTCGATCCCAGCCATTGTATGCTGAGCCATCTGTGGCGAATAAACTTGTGACGCTTTTCCAGCAGGGGGAAAAGTCGTCATAACAGGGACAGCACCAAATAATGTTATTGAAATAGGTTTATGGAAAATAGATGTAGGACTTGGTGCTGTGAAAAGATTGGATTTTTTACCAGCTACGCTTTGCTGTGTGTATGACTTATTCCATAGAACAGGGCTCATAAATAGAACTTGTAACCCTGATCACCGTTTGGATAAAGAGTGAAGGGTGTACTGCACCAAAATGAAATTCTGTGTCCCTCCAAGCGCAAACAAATAAACGAGTCTTTTTATAAAACTCTTTAAATGTATTTAGATATTTTTTCCGTAGCCTATATGTATTTTACATAAGTAAAAAAAACTTTTTTAACGCCATAAAAGTTGATATTTGTGGCTTAAATAAATTAGGAGTAAAATATAACAAATGGTAGTGATTTATGGAAAATTTAATTTCTTTTATGGTTTGGTTTTTATCATATTGCTTTTAATTTAAAAACCATAAAAACTGAGTATTAAACGGCACATTCCAATCAGTTTCTTTTTAATTTTTATCTTTTTTATGTCGTCTCTTAAAATGAGGTATTGTTTTAATTTCAATTAATTGGCCTGTCTCAAATATCATATAATCTCAAAGGACTTTATATTACAATCATCGTGCAACAAACCTCAAAAGGTTGAGTGTGTAATAAGTCTTAGTCTTTTTTGCATGATCAGTAAGATTTCAATGCAAAGCTTTATTCCCTGTTATTTTTTCTGAATAGTGTATTGAGGTTTACATAGCATGATTGTATTCTACTGAGGTTATAAATTATTGTAAATGCACTGTTAGAACCTTCACAGTTATGCTTAAATTCAGGAAATTTTACCAACTCCACGTGGGATAGAGTCCCATGGAAGGTACACATCCAAAAATAACTTTAAAAAATTACATTATACCTCACAATTTAACTTCCCAAAATCAAGGAATGAATTTTGTGGCTAGTTAAACAATTTTAGATGGATCGGTGTATTTATGCTCATGGCTTTCGTGAAAAAAGGTTGTCGAGGGACGGAGTGGGGTTACTTTTCTAAAAATATCGGTCTGTTATAACTATGTCGTCATCAAGATCCCAAAATGTTGTATTTGTTCTGAGAAAAAAGGCAAATAAAATTAATTTTTAAAATATATTCATCGATATCCATGATCACAGATACACCGAGTCATCTCTAATCACCTACTAAAATAATGTAACCATATATACAAATATCGTGCCATCTCCAGGCCTTTCAGCATCTTTGTTACAAGAATGAAATTGAACAAAAATTTATGTTGGTACTGCAAAGAGGCAATAATTGGAATGCATTACATGGCTGAATGTGTTACAGTAAGATTCTATCCTTCCTGGCAACAATGTTATCTGATCGCCAGCATACAATGTTGCCTGGTGCCAATGCTGCCATACATGGCATGCCATACACATCGCGCTCGCTACATTGCAGCATGTTGTTAATCCATCATCTTCGCATCTGCACTACGTGTGCTGTTCTTGACATTTCTCGTTGAATATTAACTATGTTCTAAGATTAAAATATTATTTAAAACTGGTAGTAATATTAGTTAGAGTTTATTATTTCATGAAGCACTGTATGTACAGATATTATGTAGTTTATTTAAAGATGTCATTTATTTTTTATGTAATTATCTTTAGTTTACCATTTCAAATATTAATAACTGAAACTTCTTATCATTGAATGACTCTTGTTTTTCTAAACCAGAATAAATTATATGACATCAATATGAAAGAAAATGCTCAGATGCAAAAGTTATGTTTTAGGGTAGGCTTACTACAGTTCTTTATTTCATGGTATGTTCTAATACAGTTTATCAAACGATTAAAAGAAAATATACTTTTTTAATAAATAAAAACACGTTTTAGGTATGTGGGACAACGCTGTTAAGCGAATATCATGCAGTTTTAGGCATATAATTACAATTAATTAACTTTAATCAACAGAAAATAGACTCATAATTTTACAAACAAATTGTTTGAAAAAAAATCCACATTCCAATAATAAAAAGGTTCAATAGTTTCAGATAATAAATAGTGTAATATACTGTATTAGTGTAATAAATTAACTATGGTATTACATTAATAATCATAATATTAAAAATGAATATTTTTAACAACAGCGTTTGAAGAAAATATTTATATTTATCTAGTTTATTATTATGTGATGCATCTAATGAGGGCGTAAATGTATAGGAATTTTATAACACATTCAGTAAACTAAAATGCCAAATTTATTACCTAACATACTATAATATTATTCATACTAATTATTAAAGCCCAATGAATTAACGATACTGTTTCTGAGGTCTTATAACGTATGTAATTAAAAGTATCGAAATAAAATCATTAACGATTTTTTCACGAGAATATTGTTCTCTTATTAGAACACCTCACTGAACTTCCACGGTTTGCCGCCTCAGCAGCACCAGACAGTTTGCCGATCTTCTTCCTACCGACATTCGAGGGGACAATTTCAGACCAACAGTATACGCTACAATAATATAAAACTGTTTAACTATTCATTAGACATTTTAATTATATTTATCGGCGTGATTCATTTAATTCAAATGAACTGAATAGTGATTAATATTTATGTTCACTTTAATATTATGAATGTTATTAATATCTTATATCTAATAATAATAATCAAAATATTATTAATATTATAAAACCTTTGGTTTGAAAGTAACTATTTATTAGAGATTAAACAAGAACTAGGGGGCCGTGTGCAAATTGTGCATTCTGTAATATATATTTCTTACAGTTTGTGTGAAAAAAACCTACAGGAAGTTGGCAGCACTGACTGCATGTGGAGTACATACTGAGTTTATCAGCTCCTCATTATTAAAAGATTTTAGTGGTTTTTAATATAATTGTTGACAAAAAGTTACTATACATAATTGGTTAATGTGATCATGTATCGTCTACATTAACTTCTTTGGACAAACATTGTTTCAAAGGGTTGAAAACTGTGTTTGGAAGTTGGTGCTTTTTACACGGACGTGTTTGTGTTGTTTTGTTAACTAGCAGTGAAGATACACTTACTCTTACTCTTACTCCCATGGCCATTGATATCCGAGTAGCGTTTCGGCCTCGCCAACAACTGCTCGCCATCTGTCCCTGTCCTGTGCCTCTCCTGTGCTCTCCTGCTCCTGCTCTTCTAATATCTTTTTTCACACTGTCCCACCATCTTCTCTTGGGCCTTCCTATCTGAACGTATAGAAGACCCGAATGTGGTGGTCTTCTCCCATTCGGCTGCCCTTCTCCTACTTCTCTCAGGAATGAACCTCTGTCCCTTCCCAAGACATGCCCAACCCATCTTAAAAGTCTAGTTCTAGCGTGGGCCACGATATCAAAATTTTTGTACAGATTCCTTAACTCTTCATCGTGCCTAATTCTCCATTCTCCATTTTCACACACTGCTCCAAAAATCTTTCTTAAAATTTTATTTAAAAAAAACAATGGCCTTTCTTTCTTCTTTTTTATTTAATATCCATGTTTCTACTCCATATAGAAGATACACTTCGTAATTATTTATTTTAAGGCTAAATGACTAAAAAATAGTGAATTTTTCACTCTACGCATTATATAACGGCATAGATGTACCATATTCCCAGATTTAGTTTCAAGTCAAAATCCGGAGAGGCGTGTTAAATTAACCTTTGAAATGGTAAACTTGGCAGTTGGAAGTTTGACCATGGGTCAACTCATGGAAGCTTTAAATTTTAACATGGGCAAGTTAATGCACTTAAAATGGTTCTTATATTAATCTAGTTCTTAATTAAACTGGTTAGTAATCTTGCAACTTAGCTCTGTTATCAAACGAGGTTACTAACCTATATCATGAGTGTAGCCAATTAAAGGTCGACATTAGTGAACTACGGTTACAACAGGGACGATTAGTTTCGTGAATAAATGAACTTGAGAGCCAGTCGCGTCAAAACAACTTTGTGTTTCGGGGACTTAAGTGGAATAACTACACAGATTTCCCAGACTTAGTTCGAAGATTCTGTATGGAAACATTCAATACTACCAACCGTATTTGGGTTAACCGAGCGCATCCTTTGGGTGATGGTAAATCGATTATCGCACACCTGCCTGATGACTCCGACTTGGAATACATCATATGAGAGTGAAGGAGCTAAAGAGTACCGGTTTAGTGGTACACCGTGACCACACGCGCAATGTGAGAGATAAAGCGTCCATATTGCCGCTACCCAAGCCGAGGTCGAGACAGAGTGCGGGAAACTGAAAATGCCAAACATACACGACCATCTCGTCATTGAGAAAAACTCGATTTACCTGGGAGCAGAACCGTCTGACAGCGGGGAGACAGGATGGAGTGCAAAACTGCACCAGTTGCTAGACCGAGATTTTGACGACTTTGTGGCAAACCTTGCGCTGAACCCTCGGACCAGAAAGCAGATTCGAAATGAAGAAACGACCTGGTGGCTAAAACATCTCCAAGAGGTAAGGGTCAGAAGATGGCTTAAAAGACGACGGAGAGGACGGCGGGTGGTGAACTTGGTGATCAACCTTTATAAGAAAAGAGCTTTTAATTACTAATACAGCTTTTTTATATTTGCCGATGTTTTCCCAAAGAGTACACCTAATAGCAGCCATTACATAACCACAATCAATCAATTGTTGATGATGGCTCAGGTCGCGGGTAACCCAAGCCTCCCCATTACTGGGATTAATGACCAGAATGAAAAGTCGCCATTAGATTTTATTCGTCAATATTACTCTCTTTACTGATTTGCAGACTAAAATCATTTTGTAAGAGTTATTTCTTTTTCTCTTGTAATCAATATAGTAGTACATCATTTAAAAATGAATTTCTGTGTAAGAACTACCACAGTGTAAAAATTAAGTGCTTTTGATTCCCCGATACTCAAAATTATTTTTTATGATTCCCTTAATTGAGAAGATACATTTTAACATTCGTTTCATGCCCATTATGTTAACTGCAACTTTTTATTTAAATTCTTTACTTCTATGCCACAGTTTAAATTTATGCTGTATTTTTTTTTACATTGTAAACTACAGAAGATTAAAATAAATGTGGAATTTAATAAGCATTCAATGAGTTTTAACTACGACTTTTTATTTAAACTTAATAGGCCTATACTGCGAAGGTTATCATCGATTGATTGTCACTTGTACGTGCATTGTCATTTGGAGGCAATTTGTGTTGTGTTTGTGTTAGGTATGCATAGTACACGAGATAAGCTAATTGACATCAAATATTGGTTCTCAAATATAAATCTGTATACAAGTTTAACTTTCTTCAAAGGAGTGAAAACGTAAGACAAGTGAAAGATACTGACTAACTAACGCATGTGTTTTAAGGAATATCTTCTTGTCAGTGCAATTAAATAGCTTGACTCCCCTTTTTGCTAGTAAAATAGGATTTAAAATAAAAATTATGCTTTTTATTTTATTGTTTTTTTACTTGGAATAACAAGTTTATGTAAACAACTATTTAAATGGGTTGCTATTTCAATAGTCTAAGAAATTAAAAATAGACTACTTTTAGTTTAATACTCTTTAAAAAACTATTCTTGAAGGACCGAAGGTTTTGGCCTCCACGTATGGGCGGCTTTAAGTTGTATACCTTATATACCTCTAATGCTTTGATACTGCTTTGTGTCCCCATTGTAGTCTACAAAAAATGTATGCAAAAAATTTCTATAATCGTGAAATTGTTTACTGGGAAATTTAAACGTAATTCAGTAATTCAGAGTTAATATATCTCAAATAAAACACTGATATGAAATGTTCATTTAAACCTTTTGTTTTAAAGCTCATTCATTTATTTAAATATAAATTAACTGATAGCAGTAATTTAAAAATAAATAGGCTACACATGCTTTCACGTAAATGAGCATTAATAAATAAAAATTGTTTTATTTTGTTTGATAATATATAGACTAGTATCCTACAATAACAAAGGTAACCATATTCTTTTCTTAGCAAATATCAATAATTTATTTAGGCCTATGTATATCTCTAATGGCCGAGGTTGAGTGGGGTGGATGGGTGGGGTGTTTTACAATGACAAACACACGTTCCAGGAATAAATGGCTCATGGACTAAAATAGCAATTAAATTTTAAGACAGTAAAATAATGTATTAGATGTAGTAGTCTTATTTATAAAACATCATCCATTTTACTGAACCGTTTTTAAAGACGTAGTTTTTTTTCTTTGCACAGTTTATATATATATATATATATATATATATATATATATATATATATATACATATATATATATATATATATAAGTAGATAGTAATATGGGGTTCCTGGCTCACTTTTGGAGACAATCAAAAATCAAACAAATTTCACAGTTTTTCAGTACAATTATGCAATATTTTTGCCATTTTTTGGCCAATTTTTAGTTTTTGTCAAATTGTCATAAAAAAGATGCAATTTTAATGAAATTTTTAATAAATATGCATAAATTTATATGAAATTGTTTACTGAATAAAAAGTTTTTTAAAACCAGTAAAATTATAATTTTTTACAAGATGATTTAAAATTTATTATCAATACAATTATACTAAAATAATTATTCAAATTTAACTAAAGCAGTTTCTTTATCATCAAAAGTCTTAAAAGCAGTGACAATTAAATTTAAATCTTTTTTATTTAATTCTTTAACAGTTTTATCATCAATTATATTAGTAAATCTTTTTGGTAAATGTATTTTACATTTTTCTAATTCAACAATAATTGTATATCCATATTTATCTTTAATTCTTTCAAATTTTTCAATTTTATATTTTTCATTTAAATTTAAACTTTTTAATGGTTTATATTCTTTAAATCTTAATTCTCCAATATTATTAATTTCTTCTAACAGATCCATTTATATAGGGAAAAAATATCACAAACTCATTTGTGATAGATATGTTAAAAAGTTATTATCATAATTAGGTTTTATACAAAAATCCATATTTAAATATTTAAAAATCATTGGTAATAATTTTTTATATGATATATTACTTTTCTTAAAACATAAATATTTATTAAAAACTAGTGTAATTTTTTCTTTATCTTCATTATTCAATTCAAAATCAATATTGTATATTTTGTTTAAAAATTGATAGTAAAATATCCAATTTGTATAATTTCTTTGTTTTAAAAATAATTTTATATTCTTAGGTGTTATTTCAAAATGATTGGAAATACATAAAATATATAATTCATTAATTAATTGGTGTGTTTTATATGGTTGAAAATGGTTAAATTCTCTTAAAATATGTTTAAGATGTTTATTCTTATTACTTTTTCTCTTAATCTTTTTTTCATAAATAATTCTTTTACATATATTACATCCTACACAATTTCCAATAATAGTAAAATTAGTTTGATTATGACATCTATAACACATATCCATTTATTAAAAAAATATTTTATACATAAATGAATTGAATCAATTCATTTATGTATAAAATATTTTTTATATATAAATGAATGAAACAATTCATTGTCACAAGTGTAAGAAAAAAACTAAAAATATTAATCCACAAATTGTTGAAATGAAAAATGGATTATATAGAATTGCTACTAAATGTTCAATTTGTAAAACAAATAAAAGCAAAATTTTAAAAAAAGAAGTTAAACCTATAATTAAAAAAGAATTAACTAAAAATGAACAAATAATTGAAGCAAATGAAATTCATGCTCCAATCAGAAAGAAATTTCTAAAAAGAAAAATAATTACATTAGGTATTGATGATTTATGGGCAGCAGATTTGATTATAATGAAAAATTATGAAAAAGAAAATGATGGTTATAAATATATGTTAAATGTGATAGATACTTTCTCAAAATATGTTTGGTCAAAACCATTAAAGAAAAAAGATGGAAAAACAGTTTCTAAAGCATTTGAAGAAATAATTAAGGATGCAATTAAAATTAATCATAAATCACCTAATCTTTTACATACAGATAAATTATTAGAATTTATCAATAAAGAATTCAAAGAAATATTAAATAAATATGATATTAAATTGTATCATACAGAAAATGAAGAAAAATCAAGTATAATAGAAAGGTATAATAGAACACAAAATGAAAAAAATGAAAATACAATTTGAAATTAATAAAAATTATAGATGGATAAATATTTTACCAAAAATTGTTAAAGAATATAATAATTCATATCATTCAACAATTAAAATGAAACCAATTAAAGTAAATAAAAATAATGAAAAGGATTTATTAGATACTGTTTTTAAATATAAACCACCAAAAATAATAACTAAATCAAAATTTAAAATAAATGATAGAGTTAGAATTGGAAATAAAAAATCAACATTTTCTAATAAATATAAAAATAATTGGTCTAGAGAAATATTTATAATTTCTAAAATTAATAATACAAATCCAGTTACATATAGTATAAAAGATGAAAATAATGAAGATATTATTGGAAATTTTTATGAATATGAATTGAAAAAAACCAATTTGTAAATTTTATTTTATATAAATGGAAAAGAAATGTTTAAGGTGTAAATTATATAAAGATATATCTAAATTTTATAAATACAAAAATAATAAAGATGGGTTATATTATTATTGTAAAGAATGTAAGGATGTGTATTATAAAAAATTATATGATAATATTAAAGTTATTGAATTAAATGAAAAACAATGTCATAAATGTAAAGAAATTAAAGATATTTCAAATTTTAATAATTATTATTATAGTAAAGATAGAAAAAATGCAATTTGTATACAATGTATTAGAGAAATGTTTTTAAAACCACAATTTTGTGAATGTGGAAGAAATATTAAATGGACTAAAAATTATTCAAGACATTTAGAAACTAAAATTCATGAGAAAAATATACCAAAACTAGAAAATTTAAAAATATAATAAAAAATGAACAAAAAATTTTACTTATTTTAAAAAAATTCAAATTTTATTTAAAAATATATGATTTAAATTATAAATTACCTAGTAAAAGTGGAAAAACTTCTTATATTTTTAAGAGTTTTATTTTTAAGTAAAAATTATTTTTAATAAATAAAGAATTTCTCCCTAATAAATGGAACGAAGAAATAAAAATATTAATTGTCCTTATTGTAATAAAAATATATTATATAAAAATTATGATAGACATTATAGCTCATCTAAGCATTTATTAAATAAACAAAAATATGATAATAAAATATTTGAATTAAAACATTGGTGTAAAAATAATAATATATATAATTATAAAAATAAAACTTTAGATGAATTAACAAATATTAAAGAAACATTTGATCTTACAAATTATTCATTATTTAATATAGAAAAATTAAATGAAATTGCAAAAAAATTATCTGTCAAAAATTATGAAAATTTATCTAGAGATGAACTAATTAAAAGATTAAATAAAATTAAAGAAAATCCAAATAATTTAGAATATAGATCATTAAAATATATTCAAAATTTAGCAATTAAAAATAGTATTAAAATTGTTAATAAAACTAGAAAAGAATTGATTGGATTATTAAATGATTATTTTAAAAATAAACCAATTCCAAAAGAAAATATAATAAATATTCAAGAAGCTTCGTCATTAAAAGGATATTTTCAAGATTATATTTTAACAAATTCAAATGATGATTTAGATATTAATGATTATTTAGAAACTCAAAGAAATGAAATAAAAAAATTGATAGAAAAACAAAAATTCAAAAATATTAAAGGACAGATGGCTTTAGAATGTGAATATGAAAGAAAATTAGTAAATGGTGAAATTCAAAATAGTAATATGTATTTTTGTATAAAAAGTTCAGATATTTTAAATATAGATGATTTTATTGATGATCAATTTAAGAAATTAATAGTTAGAGAACAACTAAATCAACCATCAAAAGGCTCTGGTTGGTCATTAAAAAGATGTGTTGAATTAAATCTAAAATTATCTAAAAATAATTCATTAAATGCTGGATCATATATAGAATTACCAAATGAAACTAAGAATAAAAAATGTTGTGTAAATTTTAAAAATAAAGATGAATATTGTTTTATTTATGCAATTAGATGTGCTATTGATAAACCAAACAAAAATGCTGAAAGAGTTAAACAATATCAAAAATATATAAATGATGATATTTTTAAAGGTTTTGATTATCCAATATCATTGAAAGATATTAAATTATTTGAAAAAAGATCGTTTGACTCTAAATATAACTATCCATCAATGTCAATAAATATTTATAGAATTGATGAAGATGAA
Source organism: Neoaliturus tenellus (assembly GCA_030545055.2). Classification (NCBI taxonomy): domain Eukaryota; kingdom Metazoa; phylum Arthropoda; class Insecta; order Hemiptera; family Cicadellidae; genus Neoaliturus; species Neoaliturus tenellus. Next base: position 229,236,165 of record CM061531.1, read on the forward strand.
AAAATAGTGCCATTACAAATATCTGAATATTATAATGTAAAATTAGAAATTGATTTATTATATTATAAAATTGGTAATAATTGTCATTATATATTAATAACAGATTTAAATAAATTGGTATATTCTCAATTATCAAAACATAAAACAAAAAAATATATTTGTAGAAGATGTTTGACTCATTTCTACAAAAATAAAGACTTGAATAATCATTTAGAAATATGTAAATCATTAGAACCTTGTAGACCTATAATGCCATTTCTAGGTCAAACTGTAAGTTTTAAAAATTATTATAAAAAGTTTGAACATCCATATGTAATTTATATGGATTTTGAAAGTATATTAGAAAAGATTGATAATTGTAAAAATAATCCAAATTGCTCATATACAAATAAAATTCAAAAACATAAACCATATGGATTTACAATCTATTTAGTATCTAGAGTAACTAATAAAATGTATAAACCTATTTGTTATAGAGCAAAAAATGAAGAGGAAATAATAAATGTACCAAATAAATTATTTGAATATTTAGATGAAATTTCAAAATATATAGCTAAAAAATATAATTCAAAAAATAAAAAGCCTATGAATTTAACTGTTGAAGAAGAAATTAATTATCAGAAAACAAATGTTTGTCATATTTGTGAAAATAGTGGTTTTGATGATGATAAAAGAATAAAAGTAAGAGATCATTGTCATTTAACAGGAAAATTTAGAGGTGCTGCACATTTTAATTGTAATTTAAATCTAAAATTCCCTCAAAATATTCCTATATTCTGTCATAATAGTTCAAATTATGATACACATTTGTTTATAAAAGAATTGGCTAAAAAATATGGTAAAATTGATTTGTTAGCTAATACAGATGAAAAATATATAAACTATTCAGTAAATTCTGGTTATGGTTATGAGTTTGAAAGTGATAAACCTAGAAAATTTATAAAATTCTCATTTGTAGATACATTTAGATTTATGGCTACATCAATTGAAAAATTAGCTAAAAATCTTAAAGAATTTAAGCATATAAATAAATTTATAAAAGAAAATGATATAATTGAATATGATAATGAAACTTTAAAAATATTAACTTCTAAAGGTATATTTCCATATGAATTTATTGATAATGTTGAAAAATTAAACTATGATAAAATATTAGAAAAAGATCAATTTTATAGTTGTTTAACTAATGAAAATATAAGTGATGATGATTATAAACATTATATAAAAGTCTGGAATAAATTAAAAGTAAAAACATTAGGTAATTATTCAGATTTGTATAATATTCAAGATGTTCTTTTATTAGCTGATATATTTGAAAATTTTAGATCTGTTTGTTTGAAAAATTATCAATTAGATCCAGCACATTATCTAACATCACCATCATTAGCTTGGGATTCTATGTTAAAATTAACAAAAATTAAACTAGAATTAATAAGTGATTATAATATGTATTTAATAAATTGAAAAAGGTATTAGAGGTGGTATTTCACAATGTATAACTAGATATTGTAAAGTAAACAATAAATATACAAAAAATTATGATAAAACAAAACCTGAAAGTTATATGTTATATATAGATGCAAATAATCTATATGGATGGGCTTTAAGTCAAAAATTACCTTATAAAGATATAACATGGATGAATCCTAATACATATACATTAAATGAATGGGAAGAAACAATATTAGAATTAGATGAAAATGCTGAATATGGATATATATTAGATGTTGATTTAGAATATCCTATTGAATTACATGATGATCATAAAGATTTACCATTAGCACCTGAACATTATAATAATAAGCTTTGCACAACATTATTTGATAAAAAAGATTATGTTATTCATTCAAGAAACTTAAAATATTATCTACAAAAAGGATTAAAATTAAAGAAAGTCAATAGAGTTATAGCATTTGATCAAGATGACTATATGAAAAAATATATTGAATTAAATACTAAATTAAGATCCAAATCAACATCAGACTTTGAAAAAGACTTTTTTAAATTGATGAATAATAGTGTTTTTGGAAAGACTATGGAAAATGTTAGAAATAGATGTGATATTAAATTAGGTGATGAAAAGTTTTCATTAAAACAAGCAAAAAAACCTAATTTTAAAACATTTAGTATATTTGATAAAGACTGTATTGCTTCACATATGATAAAAGAAAAGGTTAAGTTTGACAAACCAATCTATATAGGATTTTCAGTACTTGATTTATCAAAATTACATATGTATCAATTTTATTATGAAAAATTAAAGAAGTTTGATCCAAATATAAGGTTATTATATATGGACACAGACAGTTATTTTATAGAATTTAAAAAGGATCCATATAAAATTATTAAAGAAAATATTAATAAATTTGATACAAGTGATTATAAGAAAGAACATGAATGCTATAGTGAAAAGAATAAAAAAATAATTGGTAAATTTAAAGATGAGTTAAATGGTGAAATATTAGAAGAATATTGTGGTTTAAGATCAAAATTATATAGTTATGAATTTAATAATAAAAATCCTGTAAAATGTAAAGGAATCAAGAAAAGTGTTGTTGATAAAACATTACATATGGATGAATTTAAGAAATGTTTATTTGATGATCAAGAACAATATAGAGAGATGACTTGTATTAGAAGTTTTAAACATGAACTATATACAATTACAATAAATAAATTAGCTTTAAGTAATAGAGATGACAAAAGATTTATTTGTGAAAATAAAATTAATACATTACCTTGGGGGTATAAAAATAATTATAAATAAATGGAAATTTTAATTGTTCCAAAAGAATTAATAAATAATGATTTTGATATAAAATTATATTTATTTAAAACTAAAGTATCAAATAAATTTTTAATATATCTTTTTAAATATAAAAATTATTTTGTATATCATTATAAGTTTAATTTTATAATAGAACCATTTATAAATATAATAAAAAATTATGTTAAAGAAAGTTTTAAAGAAAATGATCAAAATTATATTAATAATTTATAACCATATGATATTGAATTTATACTATAATTTTATGTATATTTTTAAATATTTTCTTTAATAAATTGAAATATATTCAATAATCTATTGAATATCTAACATAAAAATATCTATAAATTTTACTTTATTATCATTATAAGTAAGACCCGTCTTTAAGACGGGTCTCAAATTTGTATATAATTTATTATATTTATGAATATTTTTGAATGTTTAAGAAGGGTAACATTTTGTTACCCTTAAGTTTTTATTGTATAATAAGGTTACCTCCTTTTAAAATTTTAAAATAAATATTCTAATTTATATGGGACCCATTTTGGGTCCTACCTAATTTTAATAAGTTTTGTATGTTTTTCATTAAATGATAGGGGGGACAAATTGTCCCCTCTAAAAATATCTATAAATTTTAATCTATCCTTATTGTTTTCTACTTTTTTTATTTTAAAATTAATAAATATAAACCAGATTCATTAATAAACATTGTTTTATTATCTATTTTATTGACGCCCTGTTTTAGGGCATCTGAAAAACATGTTTGTACATCAATTTCTAGGGTGTCATAATTTGTGAC
>CM061531.1:229239830-229412154 GCA_030545055.2 Neoaliturus tenellus
ATCGCACGCAACGGATCTGACACACGCCCCACCACCTGTTGGAGTTCGTACAAAAGGTATGCATTTTTCTTTGACTTCAAACTAATGATGTTTGTTTTACTTAAAACATAGATACGACATTTGCAGTAGTAACTGATTTCACACTAAATGGTTCGTTCATCATTCTTAATTTTCTAAATGAGTTCTGATGTAAAGACTTTTAACCAATTTTAACATTAAGTTAATTTCAGCCATGACATTATACATTCAGAACTTTCATAATGGTTTAGAAACTGTTTCTTTTTCCATTATTATGCATGTGACTACAACTATATGTGTTTTCAGGTCATGTGTGTGGCGGGTGTGGAGGGTCCTTCAATCGCAAGGATGATATGCAGTTCCACGCTCGATTCCACTGTAGAGCTGCGCGTGTGAGCCAACAACCGGAGCAGACCGGTGGAGTCCAACCACCTGTGCCTGTCATCTCGACCACAACGCCTATCCCCTCGTCAACAACGTCTGTAGGAACAGTCAATGACGAGATCGTCAATGGATCCTCGATCATTCCCAGTGATTTGGCACCAGATGGGTTCGTGGAGACCGAGACAGGATTTCGCGGGCGTTTGAAGACGTACAGGCTTGCGGAGCCCGCTGATGAGACTGTTTCTCTCCAGGAGTTTGTCAACTCATTGCGAACAACGATTGTCACACTCATGCGACGGATTTTATTGATAGTTCATGCCATTAAGGTCAATCTCTGGATCGAATGTCAATTCACAAATATTCATGGTGAGACTTGCAAGCGAGCCTTCAAGACCAAAAATGTCCCTATCCTCCAAAATAGTGATGTAGATGAAATATGTCAACAATTCATCAACAAAATTTTACTGGAGAAGGAGACATGCGAGATGAAGGGTTCCGGGTGGAGCTTTGTTAGGGTTTTAGACATGGAGGTGAGAGTCAATGTTTATAGCCCTCTCAGAGGTAGCTCCTTCATCCCCCTTCCTCGCGATATCTCCATGAGACACTCTGTGGTTAATGTGCTAAACGAATCGGATGAGCGGTGTTTTGAGTATTCAATTCTTTCTAAGTTTGTTAATGAAGCTCGTCGTGATCGGCTCACCTCTAAGCACTTTACTACAGAGGTTAGGGCCCGAGCTAATTTAAATTTTGAGGGACTTGAATTCCCAGTAAAAATCAATGACATCCGCAAGTTTGAGCGCAACAACCCGGGGGTGAGTGTTAACGTGTATGGTCTGGACAACAAGAAGCGGAGCAAGCAACAAAACAAAGAAGAACACTATGTCTTCCCGCTTCGCGTCGTGGATCAGGAGCTACCAAACCACTTCGATCTGTTGTTCCTAACAGATGAACGGACCACTCACTATGCATACATCGCAGACTTCGAGAGGTTAGTTTCCAGCCAGCTGACACGTCGCGGCCATCGTTTGTTCATTTGCAGGAGATGTTTCGCACATTTCGACAACCGACCGAACAAACTGGGTCTCACTGGAGCTGAACGGTTGGAGGAGCACAAGCGTTACTGCTCTTCGCATGATCCTCTGAGGACCGATTTGTCTGAAGATAAAGAGATTAGGTTTAAGCACATCGAGCGTACTCAAAAAGCACGATTCACTATATATGCGGATTTTGAGTGTGCGCTCGTACCGACTGAACCAAATCAACTTATTCATCCCACACCTACGTCTCTTCCACCAGCGTGGGATCCGGCCAATTCAAGAGGTGCTAATATAAATCACAACGAGAATGCGCCAAGTAATGTGAAGAAACTCCACACGCCATACTCGTACGCGTACTACATTCATGATAATCACAGGAATGTCAACGATGGTGATTGTGACGACATTGATCCGACTAGCAACACATATTCAAAATTGAGACTCTACAGAGGTGAGAATGCCTCTGAACACTTTATAAACGCAGTACGCGATGACGTAAAGAAGATTGGAGAAGTTTTGGATGCACGTCACAGACCCGAGGACCGAAAGCAGGAAACTATAAACATCTATTTCCATAATTTATCAAACTATGATGCGCATTTCATAGTTAGAGAACTGGGTATCGACAAAGGTGATGTAGAAGTACTCGCCAACACGGAAGAAAAGTACATTACATTTTCAAAACGATTTAAATATCCTGGTCGACATAGTAACATCAAGCTACAGTTTGTCGATTCGTATCGTCTGATGGCGAAATCATTAGCGACTCTCGCGTCCATACTACCTGATGACAAAATGAAAATCATGAAAGCTAGATACCCGGACAATGACGATTTCCGACTATTACGTAGGAAAGGAGTCTTCACCTATGAATACATCACTTCACAGGATGTTCTGAACGAGGATCTACTTCCACCTAAAGAAGCCTTCGGAGATGAAGTAACTGATGTTGATTATGAACATGCACAACAAGTGTGGCGTAAATTCAACTGTACCACGCTCGGTGAATACTCAGATGTATATTTACGAACCGATGTGCTACTATTAGCCGATGTGTTTGAGGAGTTCAGGGAGATGTGTCTAACACACTATCAGCTCGACCCTGCACATTATCTTACGCTTCCGTCGTACGCCTGGGATGTCATGCTGTACAAAACTGGTGTGGTACTCGAAACCCTTCAAGATGTGGATCAATATGTATTTTTTGAGAAGGGTATTCGAGGTGGTCTGACTCAATGTGTAACTCGGCACGTCATCGCCAATAATAAATACACTAGAGGACGCGGTGACCGAAACGGCCATTGCGCATCGACGAGTGGAGATTCCGTAGAGAGTGATAATGATACATTTTTAATGTATTATGACGCTAACAACCTCTACGGATGGGCCATGTCGGAACCACTTCCGTACAAAGATTTTGAATGGCTAACACAGCAGGAAATTGACGCATTAGACATCTCGAACATACCGGCGGAAGGCGAGTACGGGTACGTATTGGAAGTAGACTTGGAGTACCCGAAAGACCAAGGTCTACATGATAAACACAGAGACTTGCCCTTCTGTCCAGAAGTTCGAAAATCACCAGCGTATCAACTCCCATACACATCGGAGCAAGTAATCAACAGCGGTGCTGGATCATCTAAGAAATTAATGGCCACCCTGACGGATAAGGAGGAATATGTAATCCACTATCGCTACCTTCAACAGGCGTTAGAGAATGGACTACGTGTTCGTCGAATCCACAGAGTTCTACGTTTCAAACAGTCACCGTGGTTGAAACCGTACGTGACGCTAAATACTGAGTTAAGACAGCAGGCCAACAATAAATTTGAAGTGGAGATGTTCAAATTGATGGTTAATGCAGTATACGGTATGAGTCTCCAGAATGTGAGAAAACACCTAAACGTAAAACTAGTCACATCCCATAAAATGTATACTAAGCATGTAGCTAAGGCGAATTTCAATGATCGTGTTTGGTACAATGAAAACCTAGCATTGCTACATATGGCCAAAGTGCGAGTCGTACTGGACAAGCCTGTATACGCGGGAATGTGCATTCTGGACCATAGTAAACGATGGATGTACGGTTTCCACTATGACATGGTAGAGCGGTACGGTATCGAAAGGATTAGAATGGTCTACATGGACACCGATGGGATAGTCTACGCGATCCGTACCAGAGACGTCTACCGTGACATGTTGACACACCTTGACGATTTCGACACAAGTAACTATCCCAGGACCCACGTTTGTTATGACGGACGGAACGCAAGGGTGTTGGGAAAGTTTAAAGATGAAGCCGGAGGAGTAGCCATCGAAATGTTTGTCGGATTGATGGCAAAACTCTACTGTATGACATTCGGTAGGTGTACTTGTAATAATGAAATTGATGGAGATGATTGCATCGCGCCTCCCCCCATCAAACGAGCGAAGGGTGTTAATCGTGCCGTCGCTCTGCGTGATCTAACCGTACAAGATTACATCGATTGTCTTCATAACAGAACGACAAAGAGTACGGAAAATCAACGCTTTCAAAGTAAATACCATATGATTTACTCAGTGGTAGTGAGAAAAAGATCTCTGGCTCCGTTTGATGACAAACGATACGTGATGCCGGAGGACGGAATAAACACTCTTCCGTGGGGGCACTATGCAATACCACCAAGAGCACCACCGCTACCTCCAGCTCTGCCTGCACCGATGGACGTAGACGAATACACAATTTAATTTATGTCGCATGAGTGTGATCGTTTAGGCGCTGTTTGGATATTAGGAATGTTTTGGACTGTGATGAACTGTGATATGAACATTTATTCTGTTGTCTTTTTATAAATGTTATGATTTTTTGATAATGTATAAAGTTTCTATTTTGCTGATTCATTTTTCAATACACTTGATGTTAGTTTTAAGATTGTTTCAATAAATCTGACAGTTTGTATTGACATACTTGTTTTCATTTTCCAGTTTTGCACATAGTGTTAAGATCATTCACTGTCAGACTCTTTGCTTTTTTTAAAAATACTAAATATATCAAACTCTTTTCAATTTGAAAGTAAAATATAAATGATGAGTCTACACAGAGGTGTACAAATACTAAACTATCAGACTCTTTTGAAAGTAAAATAGCAATCTACTAGACTCTTTTGTCTTTGAAAGTAAACATGTAATGTCGAGTCTGCACAATGGTTAAACGAAAGTGCTCTTTTCAATTTGAAGTGTAAAACTTTTACAAGCTATGTCAAAGATGTGCGATGACTAAACTAACAGACTCTTTTGACTTTGAAAGTGAATTACTAGACTGTTTTGTCTTTGATAGTAAACGTAATGTCGAGTCTGCAGGAAGGTTAAACTAACAGACTTTGAAAACTTTTACAAATGCACTTTTGACTTTGAAATAGTGAGTCCCTTCAAAAGTGAAACTTACATACGAATTAAAAAAGAAAAATGTTTGTTAAGTGCTAATTTTTATTACAAGAAAAGAAATATCTTAACATACAAGAGAAATATTGTTTTACAATCCAACCAATAGATGTGAATAGAAAACAATAGTAGTGTTAATACAATTTAGTGAAAACTTCTGATCATCGCATCAATGTGAGCAGTAGAAGAGTCGTCGAGGAGCTGCACAGAGTCAGTTGTCTCACGAGCGGAAGTCCCAGAGACAGTAGAAGATTACTGTTAAACCTTAAAACTTTAGTTTCAGTAATGCTTGTAAGTACAGAAAAGAAAAAGCATACGTAAATTAATTGAAATGAAACAAAATCAGGAAAAAGAAAAATAGCTATGAAACACGATGTGTCATGTGCAAAAGTTAAAGTGAAAATAATGTTCAATATGAAAGTATATGCAACAAATGTTAAAAAGAGTTGCATGCTATTAAGGTAATCATATTAAAAGATTCTAGTTCTTTATTATTCAATATGAAAAGTACATGCACCAAATGTTTAAAGAGTTTCATTACACCTCTTGATCTATATGTCTCCAAAACACACTACTTTTTCCCCACCGTTGCCCCACCACTGCCCCACCACCGTCCCCACCATCGGCCACGACACCGTAAAAATAATAATAACCGGCCGAATGCCCCTACTATTTTAGATTCGCCGCGGATTGCCGCGGATTTGCCATACAACAAATGTTAAAAAGAGTTGTATTACTATTCATGACTTATAGCAGCACTGGCCGAATGCCTCTACTATTTTGGATTGCCGCGGATTCGCCGCGGATTGCCGCGGATTTGTCATACAACAAATGTTAAAGAGTTGTATTACTATTCATGACTCATAGCAGCACTGGCCGAATGCCTCTACTATTTTGGATTGCCGCGGATTCGCCGCGGATTGGCGCGGATTGCCGCGGATTTGCCGCGGATTGCCGCGGATTTAGCAAAAAAAAAAAAAAAAAAAAAATGGACCAGTTGTACCAAAGTCCTCTACTGTTCCGCCGTGGGCGGTCTCGGGGGGGGGGGGGGGGGGGGCTCGCCGCCGGTGGACCTCGGGGGGGGGGGGGGTCGGCTCCTCCTGCTCCTCCTGACAGTCTTCGGCCAAAGACCCCTACTGACGTCACACCCATGACGTCATGGTGACGTCATTACCGCTGACGTCATCATGATGACGTCACTGACGTTAATTAGGTCAAGGTCACGCAAGAATACAAAAAAATTTTTTTTTGCACTTTTGCGAATCCTCAAATTTTGCTGAGAAATTGAAATTTCTCGAGGAACCACAAAAGTGCAAAAAAATATTTTTTTTATTCCCTAGCGATCAGACTCTTGACCTAATATATCCGTCAGGGGTCATTGACCCGTCCCAGCAGCCCCACTTGAAAAAAAAAATAATTTTTTATATTTTACTTACCCACCGAGAGACTTAGAGCCGAAGAATAATTTCTTCAAACACCCGACATTGCGACAAACGACACGCGATCCGAACAGCACCGCGTCCGAAGACGTACTGACTTGGGTGCAGGCGGTTCCCCAGGTACCCGGCCCAGTGGTGGGGATAAGGAGGTGGTGGGGGTAAAGTGGTCAGAAGGAAGAAAAATTTATTTTTTTACAAACAACTCGTCCCAGCCGGTCCTTTACCGGACCTCCGTAACTCGGATTGGAAATATTTCCTGAGAAATATTTATTTTTTATTCTTTCTCAGGTGATGTTGGAACTTGGTCGGGAATTGGAGTCACCAACGTAACCTTACTGGCAAAAGTTAGCTCGTCTAAAAGTTTCTGAAACATTTTATCATCCATAGTGATATTTGTGTCCCTTGAGTAAAATTTTGGATTATTTTTGAAGCAACGTTTCATTTTTGTTAAAGTGGAAGTCTTGGACACCTTAACAGAATTATTTTGCTTGGCCAGCAAAAATTTTACTCTTAATAATTTTTCTCGCAAAGTTTCAGCCATAGATGTGTCTCACAGTAAGGTTTGGATAAAACTGAAACACTTAGTCCAGTGTTGTACCTTAGCTGGAAGTAGTGGGGGAACAGGGCTATAGTGGGGGAATGAGTAGTGGAGGGGGTAATGCAGACTGTTGTTGACAAGTGTAGAAACAGTTTGCTGGGAACTGTCCAAGGAGTAACACGTACTGTGCAGAAAAATTAACCGAGAGACTTGTGTAAAATTTAACTCCAAGAAATATTTAATGTAAGACTAAAAGAGGTAGAGCCAAATGAAAAATAATTTTGTAGGAGACGGGTATGGATCAGTTTTGTAGTAAAGTTCAAAATCCACTTGTGTGGAATAAAATTAAATTGTGAGCGAAAAATATTTAGCCACACCTGCAAAATACAAGTGTATGAAAATATTAGGAGACCTGTATAGCTAAATAAAAATTAATTTTGTATCAAACAGTCTTCCAACATTTCAGTTTCTAAGTCTTAACAAGTAAGGAATAAAATATTAAATAATGAGTGGAAAATAATTTGTTAAGTAAACGTAATTGTAGCAGTGTAACAAAAATTAATTTTGTGCAAAACAGGCTAGGTTCTGTTTTGCTAAGTTTAATAAGAAGGAAAAATAAAAATTTACTCACAGAAAAGTTGAGCGGTGGCGAGGTGTGGCGTGTTTGTTGGCTTGCAATAAACTGACTTACCTTCTGTTGAGCTACATTCGACCAGTTGGCAAAGAAACCAGTCTGTTATATAAGCATTATGTAACCGTCTCTGCCGGCTGTGCTGAATCCGGCAAGCTAAAATATTATTCTATAGTACACCTGACTTGGACTGAAAATATTCTAAGTCCCAAGACCCCTCCCCCTCCCCCCCCCCTCGGCTCCGGATGAGAAGTGAGCCCCCCCCCCGGGGGAGGAGGAGGTGGCATAGCCCGAGGCGTTGCCATACCTTGACACGTGTTGTATAATGAGATCCGGTTAGTAATGTATTCAGGTGTGGCTCTTGGAGATTGTCCAATGCCGCAAACAAGTACGTGTCGAGGTCTGGCTGTTTACATAACCAGGTCCGGTTCCACCACTCCTGACCGGCCCAGCTTCGATTCTCTGAGGCTTAGCTTCTTCGCAGTTGCTTTCAAACATTTCAGCTGAGTGGTTGAAGCTCTGCCCTACAGGATTCGCAATGTAATGTTGGCGCCGCATTATATTGGGAATTCTTTTAGTCTAAGGCATGGCATGTGTAGTTTTAAGAAATATTTTATTTTGCGCTTGCTGCTTCTGCTAGGTCTTGGTGTTGGATTTATTTAGTCTAAGTGTTGTGTGTTGAAAAATATTATTTTGTACTAATCTTCACAGGTTGTCCCCAAGTTGAAATTTTTCTAAATTCGTATCTTGGAGGTACTCCTCCGTAAATTGGCAGTTAAAGTGTTAGGCTTTTTGAGACTTTACAGTCTCTGTAAAATAAAAATTTTTCGAGGTTTAGAACCTCAAGAATTATTTGTTACCAACAATAGCATGGCGCCTAACGAGCCCGGGGGTAGGCCCCTGGGGATCCACCCTTAGGCCTCTTTCGGTCAGGGGCGCTACTGGACCTCATCACTCTAGATGGGTGGTTGGCATCCTTTAGCACGAGGCGTCGGATCCTGACACTGACCGGTGTGCTAGGCAAAAGTCAGTACCTACGGGTTAAGACGGGATCCTCGGTCATGGTTAGCATGGCCTTTTCCAAATTATTGTAGCATGTTTCCCTTAAGGAAACTCAAAATTAAATAAATAATTTTTTATTTAATCACCTCCCCTTAAATGTTGAGATCCCCCCGATGCCTCTGGCCGCCGGCGGTCTTAGGCATCGGGGGGATTTCTTTTTTAATTCTTGAACGACCTTGACCCATATTCATGTGTGAATAAAATAAAATATTTTTGTTCCACATGTTATGTAGGTCAGTCATGACTTAGGCGGATTTTTGCCTGAGTTCTGGGACTGCTCAGGACTTAGAGCGAGATGCGGCTAAGTGTTGGCTGTCCAAACTGTGGTTCAACCAAATTTTATTTTATGTTCACACATGAGTAAGGGTAGCAGGTATCCAAGAGTTAAAGTCCTAAGGGTAGGTGAAGCCCCCCCCCCCTTGGCGCCAGACGAGAAGTGAGCCCCCCCCCCGAATTTTTTTAAAAATTTTTTGACCTTGACCAAAAATTTTTTGCTCCGGACGAAAACTGCCCCCCCCCGAAATTTTTTTTTTTGAAAAATTTTTTGACCTTGACCAAAAATTTTTTGCTCCGGACGAAAACTGCGCCCCCCCCAAAATTTTTTTTCGAAAATTTTTTGACCTTGACCAAAAATTTTTTGCTCCGGACGAAAACTGCACCCGGGGGGGGGGGAGGTGCCAAGCTAGTAGTGTGAAATTGTTACTTCCAGTACAAGTTAAAATAGTAGTGGTAAATTGTTACCACAAACACAAATTTGTGTCTTTAAACTTCTAATGTAACTTAACCCATTTAAATGTAGGTGCCAAGCCAGTAGTGTGAAATTGTTACTCCCAGTACAAGTTAAAATAGTAGTGGTAAATTGTTACCACAAACACAAAGTTGTGTCTTCAAACTTCTAATTTAACTTAACCCATTTAAATGTAGGTGCCAAGCTAGTAGTGTGAAATTGTTACTCCCAGTACAAGTTAAAATAGTAGTGGTAAATTGTTACCACAAATTTGTGTATTCAAACTTCTAATTTAACTTTACCCATTTAAATGTAGGTGCCAAGCCAGTAGTGTGAAATTGTTACTCCCAGTACAAGTTAAAATAGTAGTGGTAAATTGTTACCACAAATTTGTGTATTCAAACTTCTAATTTAAATTAACCCATTTAAATGTAGGTGCCCAGCCAGTAGTGTGAAATTGTTACTCCCAGTACAAGTTAAAATAGTAGTGGTAAATTGTTACCACAAATTTGTGTCTTCAAACTTCTAATCTAACTTAACCCATTTAAATGTTGCTACTTAAAGGTAGCACCGTTTTGGTGCTACCTTTCATGTACTATTTTCTACATGTCCAATTTTGCTTTATGTTTTTTAAACAACACTTTTAATTACCGGTTTAATGTAAAACTATAAAATATGTTTATATATATGAATTATTAACAAAACCTTAGTTTTAACATTAAATGTTATTAGGAAACTTCTAATTGAGATAAGCTACTTTTAGGTAGCACCGTTTTGGTGCTACCTATGGTGTACTATTTCACATGTCCAATTTTTGCTTTAGGCTTTTAAACAACACTTTTAACTACTGCTACCAGTCTACCACTGAGGTACCTTTGAAGCGAGTTTGGTTCATCTTTTTTTTCTCTAGTTGCTAAGGTGTTTAGGAATTAAAGGTTAGAATTACTTTTAAGGTTAAAAAAAGCACATGGTGCGAACAGAAAGTTCCCTATTGTTTTAACATTAATGGTCATTAGAAAACTTCTAATTGAGCTCAACCCATTTAAATGTTGCTACCTTTGGTGTACTATTTTTACATGTCACAAAATATATGGGCCTCTGCTTGACGCAGAGACAGGTACTTGGCCCCGTTTCTACCCATTATTAAGTGTACTGAGACTTTAGGTTTTAAACAACACTTTTAACTACTGGTTTAATGTAAAACTACGAAATATGTTTATATACATGAAATCTTAACAAAACCTTAGTTTTAATATTAAAGGTAATTTGGAAACTTCTAATTGAGCTTAAACCATTTAAATGTTGCGAATTAAAGGTAGCACCGTTTTGGTGCTACCTTTGGTGTACTATTTTTACATATTCAATTTTGCTTTAGGTTTTTAAACATCACTTTTAACTACCGGTTTAATGTAAAACTATGAAATATGTTTATATATATATGAATTCTTAACCAAACCTTAGTTTTAACATTAAACCGTATTTGGAAACTTCTAATTGCTCACTCAGAGACAAGTACTTGGCCCCGTTACTCTCCATCATTAAGTGTACTTAGGCTTTATGTTTTTAAACAAGACTTTTAACTACTGGTTTAATGTAAAACTACAAAATATGTTTATATACATGATAACTTAACAAAACCTTAGTTTTTAACATTAAAGGTAATTTGGAAACTTCCAATTGGGCTTAACCTATTTAAATGTTGCTTAACCTATTTAAATGTTGCTAATTAAAGGTAGCACCGTTTTGGTGCTACCTTTGGTGTACTATTTATTCCTTGTCAATTTTGCTTAAAGTTTTTAAACAACACTTTTAACTAAGTGTTTAATGTTAAAGTACGAAATATGTTTATATATGAGCCTCTGCTGACTTGGAGACAAGTACTTGGCCCCCGTTCCTGTCCATCATTAAGTGTACTGAGGCTTTACGTTTTTAAACAAGACTTTTAACTACTAGTTTAATGTAAAACTACAAAATATGTTTATATATACATGATAACTTAACAAAACCTTAGTTTTTACATTGAAGGTAATTTGGGAACTTTTAATTGAGCTTAAAACATTTAAATGTTGCTAATTAAAGGTAGCACCGTTTTGGTGCTACCTTTGGTGTACTATTTCTTCCTTGTCAAATTTTGCTTAAAGTTTTTAAACAACACTTTTAACTACGGGTTTAATGTTAAAGTACAAAACAACACTTTTAACTACAGGTTTAATGTTAAAGTACAAAATATGTTTACATATGAGCCTCTGCTGACTGAGAGACAAGTACTTGGCACCGTTCCTGTCCATCATTAAGTGTATTTAGGCTTTACGTTTTTAAACAAGACTTTTAACTACTGGTTTAATGTAAAACTATGAAATATGTTTATATATGAGCCTACGCCTGACGCAGAGACAGGTATTTGGTCTTGTTCCTGTCCCTAATTAAGTGTACTGAGGCTGTAGGTTTTTAAAAAACACTTTTAACTTCTGGTTTAATGTAAAAACTATGAAATATGTTTATATATAAATGATAACTTAACAAAACCTTAGTTTTAACATTAAAGGTAATTTGGAAACCTCCAATTGAGCTTAACCCATTTAAATGTTGCTACTTTTTAATGTAGCAACCGGTAGCACCGTTTTGATGCTATCTTTGGTGTACTATTTTTTTTTACATGTAAAATTTTGCTTTAGGTTTTTAAACAAAAATTTAAGTATTACGTTAAGGTCAAACTACCAAACATGTTTGTTATCTACATGAATTATTAACAAACTTTTAGTTTTAACTTTAATGATGATATAGGAATTTCTATTTATGTGTAAAGTTTAACATAATTAGTTTTGTATTTGATTTTATTATTGTTTGGAACACTTGTTATGTGTTGTAGTCAAGCAAGTCTTATTTTGGTATAAAAAATAATAATCTTTAGCACATGTATGTAAAGCTAATTTTTTAATTTCAATTTATTAAATGAAAATGAATGTGGTATTAATGTAAAATATATTAAAAATCAGTTTTAAAAAATCTACAGGAAATTGTCAACAAATTTAAAATGTATCATATTACTGTTAAATGTGCAGTATATCCCTTCATTTTGCATGCCCAGTTGCGCTTCATCATTTATGAAAGTAGTTTGTTGAGTGTGCCCTTATTATTGACATCCGTAAAAAAATTGTTTAAATTTAACATACAATTGTGTATGCGCAGTAGTACTTGTCTACTGCGCATGCGCAGAAGGTTTCCACCACTCTTTGTCGGGTATATAAGCAGGTGGGTTAACCATGCATTTCATTGTTTGGCGAACTTTTGCCAAGTGAACATCTTATTGACAACTTCGGTTATTCCGGATATTTAAAAGGTGTATGCTATTTTTCTTACATTTGACTTCAATATGTCTGAACTGCAGTGTTACATGTTTGATAGTAAACCTGTAGCTGTATTATTTGATCGTGAAAACAATCCATGGTTTAAGGCTAATGATGTATCAGAAATTCTAGAATATAAAAGACCGCGAAAAGCAATAAATGATCTAGTTAAGGAAAAATATAAAAAGTTATGTAAAGATATTGATGGAAACCGTTTAGTGCTACCCTCTAACTTTCAAAAAAGTACCGTATTCATCAATGAACCAGGTTTATATTCCTTAATTTTATCGTCCAAGATGAAATTAGCTAAGCGCTTTCAAGATTGGGTGTTTGAAGAAATACTACCATCAATTCGCAAGTATGGAGAGTATAAACTAAAAAGAGAAAACCTTAAGTTGACTCACTCCTTACGTAAAGCGTTGTCAAATAATCAAAAACTAATTGAAACGTTAATTGATCAAATACCTAAAGTTGCTGTTATACCTGATGATATGGATTTAAAACATATCTTTTGTGTATTGGAAAAGGACACATACTATGAAAAGTATGGAGTAATGGAGTACAAGTGCATTCGTACAGAGAGGAGACGATATAAAAGAGCACTGAAAAGAGCAAAGGAAGATGGTTTTGTACCAAGTTTTACAAGATATCCTGTACCAAACAGTATAAATATCTTTAATAAAGCTAAGGAGGTTATGAATACTTATGGTATGCATTACGAATGTTCTTTGAATAACATACTGACCCCCCATAATTTTGTAAATATTGTAAAAATTATTCTTAATGAATAAACTGTATGAATGTATGTATGAATGTGGGACTTATTAGATTGAGAAGTTAAGGTATTAACTTTAGCTACTTATTTGAAAAGTCTGGTGTGAATGAAGGTCACTGGCGCGGTTGACTAAAAGACAAGTAAACCGTGTGTGTGTGTGTGTGAATGTGTGTGAATGTGTGTGAATGTGTGTGTGTGTGTGTGTGTGTGTGTGTGTGTGTGTGTGTGTGTGTGTGTGTGTGTGAATGTGTGTGTGAATGTGTGGAAAACGACGTACACCCACCTCCTCGCGGTGTTTTCTGGGTAACGCTAAGAGGTGTACAACAAATGTCTTGTAAACCACATGAATTAATCTATTTTTTTTTTTTTTAATATACATTCATAGGTATTTACAATAATAACATTTATTTAAATTAAACAAATTTAAAAGCATTTTAAATGCATACAATTTATAATTGTTGTCACAAAAACACCTCGTGCTTTACTAATAATAGATGAAAACGATATAATGTATGTATAAAATATGAGTTTTTTAATTAATGGAGCTAGAAAAAATAAAGATAGCATTAAATTAGTGTTACCATAAAATTTGTTTATAGAACAATAAGTTTTTCTTCATAATTATAGGTTAATATTTAAAAAAATGTCGAACCTGATTCCCTTATACAAATAATGAATAACAATCGCAATAAACACTTATCTTTAAGATACAAATGTGGTTAGCACTGAATCAGTGGTACCTTTAAATAATGTGAAAAGCCTTATATTTGGAAAAAAAAATTATACATTTGCCTAAATAATACAATTTACATGTTTTCCTTCAAACTAACTTTTTAACACACCGATTTTGAACCATAAAAATGTTTTATATACTGGTTTTAAGATCTATATTTAGGTAGCACTAAATTAGAGCTACCATTAAGTTAATAAAATAGCTACATACATTTATAATTATATTTTATTATTTAATTATTAAATATATTTAATTTATTCAATATTTATTTCACTGACTCTTTACAGCACAAATAAGTATAAAAACACAAAATCTGAAACAAGTCAGTCATTTTAATTTTAATGTAAAATAATAAAAGCTCAAAACTTAATACTTTTTTTCAAAATTAAACAAAAGTAGCAACAAAATATCGGTGTTATCTTGAAATATTTATAGAAATTATAATATAGTATGGTTTTATTAATTTAAACTAAATTGAATTCATCCTTATTCTACACATAACGGTAAAACCATTCATTCTGAACCTTAATGCTTAGAACTCTGACATGTTGTTTTTCGAACTCTGACATATTGTATTTATTTCAAGATACAGCTCAACCTTTCATTATAAATCTTGTTAATTTTTTAAATCTATCTTCTTATTTCTATAAGGGTTTTGTCTGTTACGTCCCTTTTTCTCTCGACCTGCTGAACCGATTTTTAAGATTGAGGCGTCATTTTAAAGCTTAGGATATACCGCAGTGACGAATTGTAATTAAAAAGGTCATATTGTTTCGGGCTTCGACCCTCCTGGCCTTTGATTTATGTCTAGAGGGCACTTTAAATGTTGACCAACTTTTATTGCAAGTTCTTTAATGTGAATTGTAATTTAACAGCTGATTACCTTCAGGTGAATTTTAAAAGCCGGATAGTAAACAAAAATAGATCTCCGTCACTTCATAATCAACATTTACGTACTGTAGGTGAGATTTACTCATACAGAATCATAAAACGCGCAATTTGCGCACGGGCCACCTCGTAATATAATAAAAATATAAAACACATGAACTTTTAACTAATTTACCAATAGGGAATACGCTATTACGGTGTTATTCATGATAAGACCTAAGCCCGGGACCATGATACTTTTTCATTTTGAGATCTCTAAAAGCAAAAAACACCGTTTGTTCAATTTCATATATATATGTATGTGTCCATAAACACGATAACTTTTGAATGGAACCTCTGATTTTGATGAAATTTAGTACAGGGGTGTAAGCCAGTATCTACTTAATTGAATTTGTGAAACATAATGATCGGATTATGGGAACGAGGTTTATAGGGTTTCTAAAGGGTTAAAATTGGGTTTTTGGCATTTTTTGAACCTCAATTTTTTTTTTTAAATTCATGACTTTTAACTAAAACCATTCAAAAGAGCTTAAAACAACGAACAATTTAGTATTTTGAATTTTTACCTAACTTAAATGGTTATTCAGAAAATCCAAACACTATGTTTTACATGTTATTCTTATGGGAAATGAACAAAACCTTCTATCTTGCTTATTTATTGAAATATCTTGATAAACTTGGTATGTACATTAATTAGAAAGCGTTTAACTTATATCTGCTTATAAAATGCATATGGCGGCAAACCTACATACTCACCTCTATGGGTTTTATGGAAAAATTAAAAAACACCATAACCTGATAAAATTTGGTATGTACATTCACTAGGTAGGGTTTAACTTATATTTATCAATGAAACCCATATGGCGGCAAACCTACATACTTTAAACCCCCATGGATTTTATGAGAAAATAGAAAATATACCAAAATTCCATTGGAAACTTGCTGAGTAAGCAGGTCTGCTGCGATGGGGGTATTATATTTATAGTTACATTAAGGTAGCATTATTTTGATGCCACCTTTACATAAAATATATTAATTCAATTATCTTATTGTTTTATTGTGTATTTACATTAAATTTAGTCTACATGTGGGAATTGAGACACCAATTTTTGGAAAATGAATGCATATAATCATGGGATATAGTCTTTATTCTGTAAACCCGGCTTACCCCTTAATTGTTTCCCCTTTAAATTTTCATTTTAAATTTAAAGTGGAAACACTTCTTTTTACAAACAAATTTGTGCTAATATCATTCACTTTTCTTTGTTTAAATTAAACGTAGTCCTTTTTTTACTCTACTTATAAAGCAGAAAAGATACTGGAACTTAAATCATATAGTTTTGGAACTTGAATCATTATTCCAAACATACAATTTAACTCTCCAATTGTAAATATAAGATGAGAAAAGCTAAAATTTCTATATTTATAGTTATAATTATAGGCATTTAGTCAAATGCCTATAACTCAATAATGGATTGACGGATTAGGACAAGCGATACATCATTGAAAAGGTCTATGTAAGACTAACATTTTAGTAAAAGAAGAATTTGGTTATCTTATTTTAGTCAAAAGTTATGCGAATTATTTCAAATAAATACCCCCTCTCCTTTCTTTCCCCCACCTCCCAGGTCAATAATCGATAACGGCTAGCTGTTACCCCTCTCATTAGTATACCATTATAAAAGTGGAGCGAGCGTTGTTCACTCCTTCATTCCGCTTCTACAAGCCACTCTTGTTGTTTTGTCTCTGCTGTTTACAATATTACTTGCTTCAAAATGCCTCCTCGTCTCAATGAAAATTTCAATTCCTCCGAAATTTCTAATGTTTTTGAACAACCTGAAGACACTTTAAATAACGACAGTGACAGTGAAGATGATGATGAAGATGATGATTATACCGTTGAAATTAATGAAGAACTCAAAGTTATAGCAATTGATCCAGAATCCCCATTTGATACAATAGATAAATTCATGTCTGAAGCTCATAAATGGTTGGACTCAGGATCTTACGTACGAATCGGCTCCTTTATATTGTATGATTATTGTAATTCTTTTCTTGTAACACCAAATGATAGAGACCGCATGCGGCAGTGGGCACAAACAATAAAGGAGTGCTACGAACAAGGTGTGGATGTTGGCGGCTATTTTACAGCACAAGTCGTTTAATAACCAAACTACCCTTCCCCCACCCTACCCCTTCCCAATCCTTATTCCTTCCCCCTCCCCATTTTTAGAACTCATAAATGGCAGGCTATGGACCTCCAGGTTTCTAGTCTGTACTTGCACCTTGCGCCGTCAAGATGCTTACCACTTTGTCTTTTATTTAAACAGGTCTTATAAGTTGTGAATTTGTCATTAATAAGCTTGCATTTGTAGGAGCTACATATACGGTTAAGAATGTCTCCTAGAGATACTTCTTTTGCGCAATTAATTAAAATTGTGAGACAACAAAACGTTACGTTAGTGCAAAAAGAAGTTGAAATAACTGATAAATTTCATGTTAAGACTAACGCAGCTCAAGAGAAAGTGAAATCAACCAAACTTGCTTCGTAGGTACCTCAGTGGTAGACTGATATATATATATATATATAAATGAAATTGAACAAACGGTGTTTTTTTGGTATTTATTTGAAATAATTCGCATAACTTTTGACTAAAATAAGATAGCCAAATTCTTCTTTTACTAAAATGTTAGTCTTACATAGACCTTTTCAATGATGTATCGCTTGTCCTAATCCGTCAATCCATTATTGAGTTATAGGCATTTGACTAAATGCCTATAATTATAACTATAAATATAGAAATTTTAGCTTTTCTCATCTTATATTTACAATTGGAGAGTTAAATTGTATGTTTGGAATAATGATTCAAGTTCCAAAACTATATGATTTAAGTTCCAGTATCTTTTCTGCTTTATAAGTAGAGTAAAAAAAGGACTACGTTTAATTTAAACAAAGAAAAGTGAATGATAATAGCACAAATTTGTTTGTAAAAAGAAGTGTTTCCACTTTAAATTTAAAATGAAAATTTAAAGGGGAAACAATTAAGGGGTAAGCCGGGTTTACAGAATAAAGACTATATCCCATGATTATATGCATTCATTTTCCAAAAATTGGTGTCTCAATTCCCACATGTAGACTAAATTTAATGTAAATACACAATAAAACAATAAGATAATTGAATTAATATATTTTATGTAAAGGTGGCATCAAAATAATGCTACCTTAATGTAACTATAAATATAATACCCCCATCGCAGCAGACCTGCTTACTCAGCAAGTTTCCAATGGAATTTTGGTATATTTTCTATTTTCTCATAAAATCCATGGGGGTTTAAAGTATGTAGGTTTGCCGCCATATGGGTTTCATTGATAAATATAAGTTAAACCCTACCTAGTGAATGTACATACCAAATTTTATCAGGTTATGGTGTTTTTTAATTTTTCCATAAAACCCATAGAGGTGAGTATGTAGGTTTGCCGCCATATGCATTTTATAAGCAGATATAAGTTAAACGCTTTCTAATTAATGTACATACCAAGTTTATCAAGATATTTCAATAAATAAGCAAGATAGAAGGTTTTGTTCATTTCCCATAAGAATAACATGTAAAACATAGTGTTTGGATTTTCTGAATAACCATTTAAGTTAGGTAAAAATTCAAAATACTAAATTGTTCGTTGTTTTAAGCTCTTTTGAATGGTTTTAGTTAAAAGTCATGAATTTAAAAAAAAAAAATTGAGGTTCAAAAAATGCCAAAAACCCAATTTTAACCCTTTAGAAACCCTATAAACCTCGTTCCCATAATCCGATCATTATGTTTCACAAATTCAATTAAGTAGATACTGGCTTACACCCCTGTACTAAATTTCATCAAAATCAGAGGTTCCATTCAAAAGTTATCGTGTTTATGGACACATACATATATATATGAAATTGAACAAACGGTGTTTTTGGCTTTTAGAGATCTCAAAATGAAAAAGTATCATGGTCCCGGGCTTAGGTCTTATCATGAATAACACCGTAATAGCGTATTCCCTATTGGTAAATTAGTTAAAAGTTCATGTGTTTTATATTTTTATTATATTACGAGGTGGCCCGTGCGCAAATTGCGCGTTTTATGATTCTGTATGAGTAAATCTCACCTACAGTACGTAAATGTTGATTATGAAGTGACGGAGATCTATTTTTGTTTACTATCCGGCTTTTAAAATTCATCTGAAGGTAATCAGCTGTTAAATTACAATTCACATTAAAGAACTTGCAATAAAAGTTGGTCAACATTTAAAGTGCCCTCTAGACATAAATCAAAGGCCAGGAGGGTCGAAGCCCGAAACAATATGACCTTTTTAATTACAATTCGTCACTGCGGTATATCCTAAGCTTTAAAATGACGCCTCAATCTTAAAAATCGGTTCAGCAGGTCGAGAGAAAAAGGGACGTAACAGACAAAACCCTTATAGAAATAAGAAGATAGATTTAAAAAATTAACAAGATTTATAATGAAAGGTTGAGCTGTATCTTGAAATAAATACAATATGTCAGAGTTCGAAAAACAACATGTCAGAGTTCTAAGCATTAAGGTTCAGAATGAATGGTTTTACCGTTATGTGTAGAATAAGGATGAATTCAATTTAGTTTAAATTAATAAAACCATACTATATTATAATTTCTATAAATATTTCAAGATAACACCGATATTTTGTTGCTACTTTTGTTTAATTTTGAAAAAAAGTATTAAGTTTTGAGCTTTTATTATTTTACATTAAAATTAAAATGACTGACTTGTTTCAGATTTTGTGTTTTTATACTTATTTGTGCTGTAAAGAGTCAGTGAAATAAATATTGAATAAATTAAATATATTTAATAATTAAATAATAAAATATAATTATAAATGTATGTAGCTATTTTATTAACTTAATGGTAGCTCTAATTTAGTGCTACCTAAATATAGATCTTAAAACCAGTATATAAAACATTTTTATGGTTCAAAATCGGTGTGTTAAAAAGTTAGTTTGAAGGAAAACATGTAAATTGTATTATTTAGGCAAATGTATAATTTTTTTTTCCAAATATAAGGCTTTTCACATTATTTAAAGGTACCACTGATTCAGTGCTAACCACATTTGTATCTTAAAGATAAGTGTTTATTGCGATTGTTATTCATTATTTGTATAAGGGAATCAGGTTCGACATTTTTTTAAATATTAACCTATAATTATGAAGAAAAACTTATTGTTCTATAAACAAATTTTATGGTAACACTAATTTAATGCTATCTTTATTTTTTCTAGCTCCATTAATTAAAAAACTCATATTTTATACATACATTATATCGTTTTCATCTATTATTAGTAAAGCACGAGGTGTTTTTGTGACAACAATTATAAATTGTATGCATTTAAAATGCTTTTAAATTTGTTTAATTTAAATAAATGTTATTATTGTAAATACCTATGAATGTATATTAAAAAAAAAAAAATAGATTAATTCATGTGGTTTACAAGACATTTGTTGTACACCTCTTAGCGTTACCCAGAAAACACCGCGAGGAGGTGGGTGTACGTCGTTTTCCACACATTCACACACACATTCACACACACACACACACACACACACACACACACACACACACACACACACACACACACACACACACACACACATTCACACACATTCACACACATTCACACACACACACACACACGGTTTACGGGTCTTTTAGTCAACCGCGCCAGTGACCTTCATTCACACCAGACTTTTCAAATAAGTAGCTAAAGTTAATACCTTAACTTCTCAATCTAATAAGTCCCACATTCATACATACATTCATACAGTTTATTCATTAAGAATAATTTTTACAATATTTACAAAATTATGGGGGGTCAGTATGTTATTCAAAGAACATTCGTAATGCATACCATAAGTATTCATAACCTCCTTAGCTTTATTAAAGATATTTATACTGTTTGGTACAGGATATCTTGTAAAACTTGGTACAAAACCATCTTCCTTTGCTCTTTTCAGTGCTCTTTTATATCGTCTCCTCTCTGTACGAATGCACTTGTACTCCATTACTCCATACTTTTCATAGTATGTGTCCTTTTCCAATACACAAAAGATATGTTTTAAATCCATATCATCAGGTATAACAGCAACTTTAGGTATTTGATCAATTAACGTTTCAATTAGTTTTTGATTATTTGACAACGCTTTACGTAAGGAGTGAGTCAACTTAAGGTTTTCTCTTTTTAGTTTATACTCTCCATACTTGCGAATTGATGGTAGTATTTCTTCAAACACCCAATCTTGAAAGCGCTTAGCTAATTTCATCTTGGACGATAAAATTAAGGAATATAAACCTGGTTCATTGATGAATACGGTACTTTTTTGAAAGTTAGAGGGTAGCACTAAACTGTTTCCATCAATATCTTTACATAACTTTTTATATTTTTCCTTAACTAGATCATTTATTGCTTTTCGCGGTCTTTTATATTCTAGAATTTCTGATACATCATTAGCCTTAAACCATGGATTGTTTTCACGATCAAATAATACAGCTACAGGTTTACTATCAAACATGTAACACTGCAGTTCAGACATATTGAAGTCAAATGTAAGAAAAATAGCATACACCTTTTAAATATCCGGAATAACCGAAGTTGTCAATAAGATGTTCACTTGGCAAAAGTTCGCCAAACAATGAAATGCATGGTTAACCCACCTGCTTATATACCCGACAAAGAGTGGTGGAAACCTTCTGCGCATGCGCAGTAGACAAGTACTACTGCGCATACACAATTGTATGTTAAATTTAAACAATTTTTTTACGGATGTCAATAATAAGGGCACACTCAACAAACTACTTTCATAAATGATGAAGCGCAACTGGGCATGCAAAATGAAGGGATATACTGCACATTTAACAGTAATATGATACATTTTAAATTTGTTGACAATTTCCTGTAGATTTTTTAAAACTGATTTTTAATATATTTTACATTAATACCACATTCATTTTCATTTAATAAATTGAAATTAAAAAATTAGCTTTACATACATGTGCTAAAGATTATTATTTTTTATACCAAAATAAGACTTGCTTGACTACAACACATAACAAGTGTTCCAAACAATAATAAAATCAAATACAAAACTAATTATGTTAAACTTTACACATAAATAGAAATTCCTATATCATCATTAAAGTTAAAACTAAAAGTTTGTTAATAATTCATGTAGATAACAAACATGTTTGGTAGTTTGACCTTAACGTAATACTTAAATTTTTGTTTAAAAACCTAAAGCAAAATTTTACATGTAAAAAAAAAATAGTACACCAAAGATAGCATCAAAACGGTGCTACCGGTTGCTACATTAAAAAGTAGCAACATTTAAATGGGTTAAGCTCAATTGGAGGTTTCCAAATTACCTTTAATGTTAAAACTAAGGTTTTGTTAAGTTATCATTTATATATAAACATATTTCATAGTTTTTACATTAAACCAGAAGTTAAAAGTGTTTTTTAAAAACCTACAGCCTCAGTACACTTAATTAGGGACAGGAACAAGACCAAATACCTGTCTCTGCGTCAGGCGTAGGCTCATATATAAACATATTTCATAGTTTTACATTAAACCAGTAGTTAAAAGTCTTGTTTAAAAACGTAAAGCCTAAATACACTTAATGATGGACAGGAACGGTGCCAAGTACTTGTCTCTCAGTCAGCAGAGGCTCATATGTAAACATATTTTGTACTTTAACATTAAACCTGTAGTTAAAAGTGTTGTTTTGTACTTTAACATTAAACCCGTAGTTAAAAGTGTTGTTTAAAAACTTTAAGGAAAATTTGACAAGGAAGAAATAGTACACCAAAGGTAGCACCAAAACGGTGCTACCTTTAATTAGCAACATTTAAATGTTTTAAGCTCAATTAAAAGTTCCCAAATTACCTTCAATGTAAAAACTAAGGTTTTGTTAAGTTATCATGTATATATAAACATATTTTGTAGTTTTACATTAAACTAGTAGTTAAAAGTCTTGTTTAAAAACGTAAAGCCTCAGTACACTTAATGATGGACAGGAACGGGGGCCAAGTACTTGTCTCCAAGTCAGCAGAGGCTCATATATAAACATATTTCGTACTTTAACATTAAACACTTAGTTAAAAGTGTTGTTTAAAAACTTTAAGCAAAATTGACAAGGAATAAATAGTACACCAAAGGTAGCACCAAAACGGTGCTACCTTTAATTAGCAACATTTAAATAGGTTAAGCAACATTTAAATAGGTTAAGCCCAATTGGAAGTTTCCAAATTACCTTTAATGTTAAAAACTAAGGTTTTGTTAAGTTATCATGTATATAAACATATTTTGTAGTTTTACATTAAACCAGTAGTTAAAAGTCTTGTTTAAAAACATAAAGCCTAAGTACACTTAATGATGGAGAGTAACGGGGCCAAGTACTTGTCTCTGAGTGAGCAATTAGAAGTTTCCAAATACGGTTTAATGTTAAAACTAAGGTTTGGTTAAGAATTCATATATATATAAACATATTTCATAGTTTTACATTAAACCGGTAGTTAAAAGTGATGTTTAAAAACCTAAAGCAAAATTGGATATGTAAAAATAGTACACCAAAGGTAGCACCGAAACGGTGCTACCTTTAATTCGCAACATTTAAATGGTTTAAGCTCAATTAGAAGTTTCCAAATTACCTTTAATATTAAAACTAAGGTTTTGTTAAGATTTCATGTATATAAACATATTTCGTAGTTTTACATTAAACCAGTAGTTAAAAGTGTTGTTTAAAACCTAAAGTCTCAGTACACTTAATAATGGGTAGAAACGGGGCCAAGTACCTGTCTCTGCGTCAAGCAGAGGCCCATATATTTTGTGACATGTAAAAATAGTACACCAAAGGTAGCAACATTTAAATGGGTTGAGCTCAATTAGAAGTTTTCTAATGACCATTAATGTTAAAACAATAGGGAACTTTCTGTTCGCACCATGTGCTTTTTTTTAACCTTAAAAGTAATTCTAACCTTTAATTCCTAAACACCTTAGCAACTAGAGAAAAAAAAGATGAACCAAACTCGCTTCATAGGTACCTCAGTGGTAGACTGGTAGCAGTAGTTAAAAGTGTTGTTTAAAAGCCTAAAGCAAAAATTGGACATGTGAAATAGTACACCATAGGTAGCACCAAAACGGTGCTACCTAAAAGTAGCTTATCTCAATTAGAAGTTTCCTAATAACATTTAATGTTAAAACTAAGGTTTTGTTAATAATTCATATATATAAACATATTTTATAGTTTTACATTAAACCGGTAATTAAAAGTGTTGTTTAAAAAACATAAAGCAAAATTGGACATGTAGAAAATAGTACATGAAAGGTAGCACCAAAACGGTGCTACCTTTAAGTAGCAACATTTAAATGGGTTAAGTTAAATTAGAAGTTTGAAGACACAAATTTGTGGTAACAATTTACCACTACTATTTTAACTTGTACTGGGAGTAACAATTTCACACTACTGGCTGGGCACCTACATTTAAATGGGTTAATTTAAATTAGAAGTTTGAATACACAAATTTGTGGTAACAATTTACCACTACTATTTTAACTTGTACTGGGAGTAACAATTTCACACTACTGGCTTGGCACCTACATTTAAATGGGTAAAGTTAAATTAGAAGTTTGAATACACAAATTTGTGGTAACAATTTACCACTACTATTTTAACTTGTACTGGGAGTAACAATTTCACACTACTAGCTTGGCACCTACATTTAAATGGGTTAAGTTAAATTAGAAGTTTGAAGACACAAATTTGTGTTTGTGGTAACAATTTACCACTACTATTTTAACTTGTACTGGGAGTAACAATTTCACACTACTGGCTTGGCACCTACATTTAAATGGGTTAAGTTACATTAGAAGTTTAAAGACACAAATTTGTGTTTGTGGTAACAATTTACCACTACTATTTTAACTTGTACTGGAAGTAACAATTTCACACTACTAGCTTGGCACCTCCCCCCCCCCGGGTGCAGTTTTCGTCCGGAGCAAAAAATTTTTGGTCAAGGTCAAAAAATTTTCGAAAAAAAAATTTTGGGGGGGGGGCAGTTTTCGTCCGGAGCAAAAAATTTTTGGTCAAGGTCAAAAAATTTTTCAAAAAAAAAATTTCGGGGGGGGGGCAGTTTTCGTCCGGAGCAAAAAATTTTTGGTCAAGGTCAAAAAATTTTTAAAAAAATTCGGGGGGGGGGGCTCACTTCTCGTCTGGCGCCGAGGGGGGGGGGGCTTCACCTACCCTTAGGACTTTAACTCTTGGATACCTGCTACCCTTACTCATGTGTGAACATAAAATAAAATTTGGTTGAATCACAGTTTGGACAGCCAACACTTAGCCGCATCTCGCTCTAAGTCCTGAGCAGTCCCAGAACTCAGGCAAAAATCCGCCTAAGTCATGACTGACCTACATAACATGTGGAACAAAAATATTTTATTTTATTCACACATGAATATGGGTCAAGGTCGTTCAAGAATTAAAAAAGAAATCCCCCCGATGCCTAAGACCGCCGGCGGCCAGAGGCATCGGGGGGATCTCAACATTTAAGGGGAGGTGATTAAATAAAAAATTATTTATTTAATTTTGAGTTTCCTTAAGGGAAACATGCTACAATAATTTGGAAAAGGCCATGCTAACCATGACCGAGGATCCCGTCTTAACCCGTAGGTACTGACTTTTGCCTAGCACACCGGTCAGTGTCAGGATCCGACGCCTCGTGCTAAAGGATGCCAACCACCCATCTAGAGTGATGAGGTCCAGTAGCGCCCCTGACCGAAAGAGGCCTAAGGGTGGATCCCCAGGGGCCTACCCCCGGGCTCGTTAGGCGCCATGCTATTGTTGGTAACAAATAATTCTTGAGGTTCTAAACCTCGAAAAATTTTTATTTTACAGAGACTGTAAAGTCTCAAAAAGCCTAACACTTTAACTGCCAATTTACGGAGGAGTACCTCCAAGATACGAATTTAGAAAAATTTCAACTTGGGGACAACCTGTGAAGATTAGTACAAAATAATATTTTTCAACACACAACACTTAGACTAAATAAATCCAACACCAAGACCTAGCAGAAGCAGCAAGCGCAAAATAAAATATTTCTTAAAACTACACATGCCATGCCTTAGACTAAAAGAATTCCCAATATAATGCGGCGCCAACATTACATTGCGAATCCTGTAGGGCAGAGCTTCAACCACTCAGCTGAAATGTTTGAAAGCAACTGCGAAGAAGCTAAGCCTCAGAGAATCGAAGCTGGGCCGGTCAGGAGTGGTGGAACCGGACCTGGTTATGTAAACAGCCAGACCTCGACACGTACTTGTTTGCGGCATTGGACAATCTCCAAGAGCCACACCTGAATACATTACTAACCGGATCTCATTATACAACACGTGTCAAGGTATGGCAACGCCTCGGGCTATGCCACCTCCTCCTCCCCCGGGGGGGGGGGGGCTCACTTCTCATCCGGAGCCGAGGGGGGGGGGAGGGGGAGGGGTCTTGGGACTTAGAATATTTTCAGTCCAAGTCAGGTGTACTATAGAATAATATTTTAGCTTGCCGGATTCAGCACAGCCGGCAGAGACGGTTACATAATGCTTATATAACAGACTGGTTTCTTTGCCAACTGGTCGAATGTAGCTCAACAGAAGGTAAGTCAGTTTATTGCAAGCCAACAAACACGCCACACCTCGCCACCGCTCAACTTTTCTGTGAGTAAATTTTTATTTTTCCTTCTTATTAAACTTAGCAAAACAGAACCTAGCCTGTTTTGCACAAAATTAATTTTTGTTACACTGCTACAATTACGTTTACTTAACAAATTATTTTCCACTCATTATTTAATATTTTATTCCTTACTTGTTAAGACTTAGAAACTGAAATGTTGGAAGACTGTTTGATACAAAATTAATTTTTATTTAGCTATACAGGTCTCCTAATATTTTCATACACTTGTATTTTGCAGGTGTGGCTAAATATTTTTCGCTCACAATTTAATTTTATTCCACACAAGTGGATTTTGAACTTTACTACAAAACTGATCCATACCCGTCTCCTACAAAATTATTTTTCATTTTTGGCTCTACCTCTTTTAGTCTTACATTAAATATTTCTTGGAGTTAAATTTTACACAAGTCTCTCGGTTAATTTTTCTGCACAGTACGTGTTACTCCTTGGACAGTTCCCAGCAAACTGTTTCTACACTTGTCAACAACAGTCTGCATTACCCCCTCCACTACTCATTCCCCCACTATAGCCCTGTTCCCCCACTACTTCCAGCTAAGGTACAACACTGGACTAAGTGTTTCAGTTTTATCCAAACCTTACTGTGAGACACATCTATGGCTGAAACTTTGCGAGAAAAATTATTAAGAGTAAAATTTTTGCTGGCCAAGCAAAATAATTCTGTTAAGGTGTCCAAGACTTCCACTTTAACAAAAATGAAACGTTGCTTCAAAAATAATCCAAAATTTTACTCAAGGGACACAAATATCACTATGGATGATAAAATGTTTCAAAAACTTTTAGACGAGCTAACTTTTGCCAGTAAGGTTACGTTGGTGACTCCAATTCCCGACCAAGTTCCAACATCACCTGAGAAAGAATAAAAAATAAATATTTCTCAGGAAATATTTCCAATCCGAGTTACGGAGGTCCGGTAAAGGACCGGCTGGGACGAGTTGTTTGTAAAAAAATAAATTTTTCTTCCTTCTGACCACTTTACCCCCACCACCTCCTTATCCCCACCACTGGGCCGGGTACCTGGGGAACCGCCTGCACCCAAGTCAGTACGTCTTCGGACGCGGTGCTGTTCGGATCGCGTGTCGTTTGTCGCAATGTCGGGTGTTTGAAGAAATTATTCTTCGGCTCTAAGTCTCTCGGTGGGTAAGTAAAATATAAAAAATTATTTTTTTTTTTCAAGTGGGGCTGCTGGGACGGGTCAATGACCCCTGACGGATATATTAGGTCAAGAGTCTGATCGCTAGGGAATAAAAAAAATATTTTTTTGCACTTTTGTGGTTCCTCGAGAAATTTCAATTTCTCAGCAAAATTTGAGGATTCGCAAAAGTGCAAAAAAAAATTTTTTTGTATTCTTGCGTGACCTTGACCTAATTAACGTCAGTGACGTCATCATGATGACGTCAGCGGTAATGACGTCACCATGACGTCATGGGTGTGACGTCATGTGTCGTCATTATGACGTCATTATTGGCGTCATTAGTGACGTCATTGATGACGTCATCACTGCTGACGTCATCGTGATGACGTCACGTCCCAGACCCTACAATTTTACACTACTTTCGTAGTTGTTGACTGTATGGTGGACAATAGAGATGACACGGTGGTGGGACCATGGGACAGGATTGGTCAGATAACGGCCTGATGTATTATCGTATATCAAATGTATCCCATAATTACAATCAGATCCACGCAGTTGTTCACTGTTTTGTGGACCATAGAGATGACCAAGTTGATGGATCGATGCAACAGGTTCGGTCAGTTGATGGCTAAATTTAATATTGTATGAATCATGCTTACGATCAGAACCACGCAACTGTTAACTGTTGGACCATGGTTGAGGACGCGTTGTTATCGAGATGGGTCAATATCGGTCATATATTGACACAATCTAATATCCTGTGTCAAACGTATAACTTGATTACGATCAGATCCACGCAGTTGTTCCCCGTATAGTGGACTATGAATATGAAGCGGTGTTAGGGGGGTATGACAGGATTAATCAGATAACGGCGCAATCTAATAAGCTATGTCAAACTAATCTCATGATCAGACCCACGCAGTAAATCCTAGTGTAAAAGACCATGGTCATGACGCGGTATGATGCGACAGGATCGGTCAGATAACTGCATCAATCTGATATCCTCTGTCATACGTATCTCAGTATTATGATCAGACCCATGCAGTAGATCCCGGTGTGGAGGACCATGGTGATGACGCTGTACGATGCGACAGGGTCGGTCAGATAAAGGCACAATCTAATACCCTCTGTCAAACGTATCTCATGATTATGATCAGACCCACGCAGTAGATCCCAGTGTGGAGGACCATGGTGATGACGCTGTACGATGCGACAGGATCGGTCAGATAACGGCACCATCTAATATCCTTTGTCAAACGTTTCTCACGATTACAATCAGACCCACGCAGTAGATCCCAGTGTATAGGACCATGGTTATGACGCGGTACGATGCGGCAGGATCGGTCAGATAAGGGCACAATGTAATATCCTTTGTCAAACATATCTCATGATTAAGATCAGACAAACACAGTAGATCCCAGTGTGGAGGACCATGGTGATGAGGCTGTGCGATGAGACAGGATCGGTCAGATAAAGGCACAATCTAATATCCTTTGTCAAACATATCTCATGATTATGATCAGACAAACACAGTAGATCCCAGTGTGGAGGACCATGGTGATGAGGCTGTGCGATGAGACAGGATCGGTCAGATAAAGGCACAATCTAATATCCTTTGTCAAACGTATCTCATGATTACGATCAGACCCACGCAGTAGATCCCAGTGTGGAGGACCATGGTGATGACGCGTTACGATGCGGCAGGATCGCTCAGATAACGGCACAATCTAATATCCTCTGTCAAACGTATCTCATGATTATGATCAGACCCACGCAGTAGATCCCAGTGTGGAGGACCATGGTGATGACGCGTTACCATGCGGCAGGATCGGTCAGATAACGGCACAATCTAATATCCTCTGTCAAACGTATCTCATGATTATGATCAGACCCACGCAGTAGATCCCAGTGTGGAGGACCATAGTGATGACGGGGTATGATGCGGCAGGATCAGTCAGATAACGGCACAATCTAATATCCTCTGTCAAACGTATCTCATGATTATGATCAGACCCACGCAGTAGATCCCAGTGTGGAGGACCATGGTGATGACGCGTTACGATGCGGCAGGATCGGTCAGATAACGGCACAATCTAATATCCTCTGTCAAACGTATCTCATGATTATGATCAGACCCAAGCAGTAGATCCCAGTGTGGAGGACCATAGTGATGACGCGTTACGATGCGGCAGGATCGGTCATATAACGGCACAATCTAATACCCTCTGTCAAACGTATCTCATGATTATGATCAGACCCACGCAGTAGATCCCAGTGTGGAGGACCATGGTGATGACGCGTTACGATGCGGCAGGATCGCTCAGATAACGGCACAATCTAATATCCTCTGTCAAACGTATCTCATGATTATGATCAGACCCACGCAGTAGATCCCAGTGTGGAGGACCATGGTGATGACGCGTTACCATGCGGCAGGATCGGTCAGATAACGCCACAATCTAATATCCTCTGTCAAACGTATCTCATGATTATGATCAGACCCACGCAGTAGATCCCAGTGTGGAGGACCATAGTGATGACGGGGTATGATGCGGCAGGATCAGTCAGATAACGGCACAATCTAATATCCTCTGTCAAACGTATCTCATGATTATGATCAGACCCGCGCAGTAGATCCCAGTGTGGAGGACCATGGTGATGACGCGTTACGATGCGGCAGGATCGGTCAGATAACGGCACAATCTAATATCCTCTGTCAAACGTATCTCATGATTATGATCAGACCCACGCAGTAGATCCCAGTGTGGAGGACCATAGTGATGACGGGGTATGATGCGACAGGATCGGTCTGATAACGGCACAATCTAATACCCTCTGTCAAACGTATCTCATGATTATGATCAGACCCACGCAGTAGATCCCAGTGTGGAGGACCATAGTGATGACGGGGTATGATGCGGCAGGATCGTTTAGATAACGGCACAATCTAATATCCTCTGTCAAACGTATCTCATGATTATGATCAGACCCACGCAGTAGATCCCAGTGTGGAGGACCATGGTGATGACGCGTTACGATGCGGCAGGATCGGTCAGATAACGGCACAATCTAATACCCTCTGTCAAACGTATCTCATGATTACGATCAGACCCGCAGTTGTTCAATAAATGCTGCCCTTTGTACACAATTTTTTCACTTTTCGAGAGTGTCCTTTTAAACTTACAAAGTTTAGGCTTAATCAACACAAAATTATTATTTTATGCGGTAATGTTATCTTATACTCTAAAACAAGCTCTGTTTGTACGGGCAAAGTTTTTTTCGCTCCAAGGATTTTTGATTTTTTGATTGAATACGGGGGTTTTGGCCACCAGAAATCGATTGAAGCTGGTCCCATAGCTGGGAAAATCCGGTTTTCACGCAAGAGCCCTTTAAAGTTCCCATGTTATCCTTATGGAGAGTTTGTTAATTGAACAAAAATCAGCTGATAACTGTAGATATAAACCAATATGTTATATATTTCAAAGAAAATTATAAAGTGCAGCACCCTTTGGCCTGGCGAGTGAGCGGAGCGAACGAGCTTTGTGTTAGAACGAAAGTAATAATTTTACCGAGCTTAAGCTCGGTCCCCCTGGTACTCATATACTCTAAAACAAGCTCCGTTTGTACGGGCAAAGTATTTTTCGCTCCAAGGATTTTTGATTTTTTTATCGAATATGGGGGTTTTGGCCACCAGAAATCGATTGGAGCTGGTTCTATAGCTGGGAAAATCCGGTTTTTGCGCTAGAGCCCTTCAAAGATCCCATGTTATCCTTACGGAGATTTTTAAATTGAACTAAAATCAGCTGATAATTGTAGATAAAATAAACCAATGTGTTACATCTTTAACCTGTGGATTTAAGAAAATCATACCAATGTGCAGCAAACGCCTGGCGAGTGAGCGGAGCGAACGAGCTTTGTGTGAGAAACGAAAGTAATAATTTTACCGAGCTTAAGCTCGGTCCCCCTGGTACTGATTATAAAGTGTTTGCAAAAAAATATTTAACACACTTGACTATCAATATTTTTTTACTCTTTTCTTTATAGTTTTAATACTATTTTGCTTTCTCTTTTTTTGTTTTTATTTTCATTTAACATTGAATAAGTACGCTCATTACAATCATTCCATAGTCAACCAGGATATTTTATGATTTTATTAACTAATTCCACAAATCAATATTATTAAAACAAATTTACACTTAACTTATTGTAATACTTCTATCTGCTAAGAAGTAAAAGTTATTTTTTTTAACTGGTTCATTTTGCAATATAATTGAAAAATTATTCATTGATTAAATACAGTGGTGTGACAACGTTTAATATATCTATTTAACATTTGATTTTTAGCAGTTCGCTTTACTAATTTTTAATGGAATCATTAGAGTAAATGTGGTAAGATGATTGGTCGTCAAACTTCCATGGTGGTCACTCTATTCTTCTCAATTCAAATAAATACTTTAACTCCAGTGCTTTAAAAAAAAGTTAACTGGTTATTTATTTGTAAACCAAAGCCTACTCTTAAAAGTAAGAATATATTTTAAATAGAAACTTGCATAAAACGGTTGTTCTAAATATATATTCAAATGGATGTAATAAAACACAAAAGGATGGAAAATCCTCATGATTAAAGACGACGAAAGGTCACATATCTTAAATGGAATCAGTATACAGCATTTGGTTTTTAACTCATTATAAAATTAAAATAAATTTTTTGTCGGCTTAAATGCATAATGGTAATAAGTAATTACTGCAAATAAACAAATTACTCTGACAAATTATTAAAACCGATTACTTATTTGTTGCTTTATAGTTTCCAGCAATTTTTGAACAAGTGAAAATAAATTTTAAAATTTTGCCGGTATATTTTGATATTTTTAACTCACACAACATTCACATTAATTATTGTACTTAAATATCCAATATCCTTTCATCGTTGATATTATTAATATAAAGATTCAGAATGCAATATATTTACTTATGTATAAATTTCGCATGTGTCTAGTCATGGAACGCCTAGATCATTCTCAGTTAGAACTACTTTTACGTAATTATTTATTGCACGTTATTTAATATTGAGGAGATTCTCTTTGAGGAACAAACAGCCGCCAAACCTGAAGTACGTCAATAACCAAGTCAGTTTGATCTCATCATCACCGCCGACACGCCAGGACATGAATACGTAATTTTCGGATGTTCTCCGCAATACCAACATGACATTCAAGGTTGAATCATTCTTTTATTTAATTTTTTCCTCCTATTTAATTTATTATTTGAATTTATGAAAACAGGAAGTAATCTAATTAGATCAATTTAACCATAATAGTTTTGTTGAATCTTGAAGCAATTTGTAATTGGAATACTACTTTTAACGTCAATTATTTAAACCCAAAAAAGTTTTTCTCCAATTTTGGGTATAACAATTTAAATTTACTATGGTTTTAAATTATAACATTTTATAATAAAAAATTAAAAATAATATAAAAATGTTTGGTAATAAAAGTAAAAAAAAAATAATAATAAAAGTTAACGGATTTTTTGTTACCTGTACCGGAGTCGGTAAAAATGGTATTAGTAGACTCTTGATTCTGAATTACTGTAAACATATGATTATTGATTGTTACTAATTCTCATAATTAATTGTAATAAAATTTAAGTAAGTAAACATAGTAAACAAAAGCCACTCATAAACAAATAGGAAAACACACTAACAACACATGTTACACGTATTAATGTGAATAAAGGAAAATCGTATTATATTGTATAATACGTTTACAGGTGACTAGGGGACCCGTGCACAGATTGGACATTTTGTAATATTTTTCTTTCTGTTTGTGAGAAACCCACCTACAGTAGAATTTTGCAGGAATTACATGACTCTTAAAACCATATTTTAGAAGTTATGTAGTGACAGGCGATCTTTTTTACAATCTGACTTAAGAATTCATCTAAAAGAAATCTGTTGTTAGGCTGCAATCCACATATAACAATCTTGTAATTAAAGTTGGTCAACATTTGAAAGCGCCGCCTAGAAATAAATCAAATACAGGGGGAGATGCCCGAAACGAAATAACCTGTGTAATCACCATTCTAACACGCTCTAGATCATAAGCTTGAAAACGATACTTACATCTTAAAAACAGGTTGAGTAGAGAAAAAAGGATGTAACAGACGAACCCCTTATTTAATTAAGAATATTAATTTTGGTAATATGATGAAGAAAAGAAAGAACTAAGGAAACAACCGTATTGTAATTTCATGCTTCTGAGGTCGCAAGGTAGGATTTTTTTCTTCTGACCTTGACCTTTGTAACATACCTGATATCAACAATGATATCACTGTTGACACGTATAACTTCACGTCTTGCTATTTACAGTTGGTTATGTCAGGCCATGCTGTTGGCACCTGGGCGTTTAAACCCGTGAATTGTGAAGAAGTTAAACCCCTGGAAGAAGTTAAACGCTAACGCCACATTACATACCTGCCTTATGTCACTTTACCTACTTTGTGCCAGCAATGATAAATCACATCTACTGGTTTCTAATTGGTAACTTTATTATTTAAAAAACCATCCATCGCCTAGTTAGGTTAAGCAGCTTTAAAGCAGGAATAATGTATACACAGTGGAGGGGGGTTGCGGGGGCGGGGTTGTTTACCTCTGACGGCCAGCTCCACCGCACCGGCGGGGCATAGCTAAGTGGTTCCTGTGATTATGGAAATTATGCACTGAGTGACTAAACCATCACATAGATTGCACTTCCTAAGTGCCGTTGTTTCACGTTTATCAAATGAAATTATTTCGTTCATAGAATCTTTAAACAAAAGGATTTGTTTATCATTAGAAAATAAAATAGTAGAATCATGATTCACAAACAAATATATATGAATTTTTGATTATTAAAACAACTTATAAAAAGAGTAATAATTTTGAACGTATCATTAGGTAGTACCAAATTTTATATTTGAAATAATAGTGGACTATAAATTATGCAGTTTAATAGGGTAATAGACAGAAACAAACAAACTTTGCCTTATTTAGAACTTAATGGAAAACAATTTTGAAATGGCTAGAAAAAGAAACTTGAATAAGAATAAATAAGGTGAAGTTCCTTTGGAATGTAAATTGACATCTATTCGAAATTTTATGTAGGCTGATTGTCAACTTATCAATTGCATGTGAATACCTTTAATTTGAGGCATAAACCATGAAAATCAGTGTGATAAAACTGCTGGATGGACTTGAAAATATATAGGATTTATTGAACCTTTCAATGCAATAAAATATTTTGGTGGCGTTGCACCAACAAATCTACATAAATTATTTCTAACCAATGTAATTCAGGCAGCAAACGCCACCAACAAGGTGCAGTGTATCAGGTACAGCGATGAGGCACGGTTGGGGTAGTCGGCGGAGGGTGGCTCAGACCCTTGACCGGGTAACAAGGGCCCTAACAACAGCTCGCTATCAACTGTGTTGCCGTCTGGCTGCTGCTAACGACATTTCTAACCTATTTCAAGTTCAAAATAATTTCTCATAGTTTTAAATTTAAATTAAAAAAATATTATTAAATAATTTTGTAAATGTAGAAATGTAATTTTGTATTCGACAAGTATATATACAAAAGGTATAAAATTTTATGTTAATGTTAGAGTAGTGAGTCACCTTTTTACTTATATTTAACATATATTTTTTATGATTTTATAATAATAGGTTTATCATTCTGCACTAAATCAGCCTATTTATTGTTCTCTCATTAGTAAAAAAACGTTTCTTTTTGTCTTAGAACTGAAGAATCAGCTGGAATATTTTTTAAATTTCGAGGATTGAAAAGTCGGCTGTTTGCTAAGTAATATTTATTAATTTTCTATGAAGAATATTAAAATTAAAACGTTATAAAAAGTTTATACTGTGTAAATATAAACTCGAAAATACAACATTATAGTTAATATTTTTTAGGATTAAAAGTGTAATTCCGCATAGTGATAAAAAAAATTAAAAAAAATAATAAAAAAAACAGTTGTTGGCCACTCGGAGTAAAAGTGTCTTTTTGGTGATTAATAGTTTTTAAAAACTCAATTGCGCACGAAAAGCAGCCACTTTTGCTCCTAGTGATGAAAACTACTGTTACTGATGTTACTTTTCGACAATAAAGATATAATACTGTGAGTTAATTCTTAGCGTTCTACAGTTACACATGCTACTGTAACAATTATTATAATTATATTGCCATCGATGTCCAATCATTCCTGGGCAAAGATTGTAGATTATTAAACCTCTGTCGTAATTTTGTAAATAAATTTGAACATTACGGCTCCGGATCTATTTGACCGATTTTTTACCTATTTTTTCTACTAATAATAAAACGAGTACAATTACTCTTATGATGAATATTAAAATAATAATGATACTATTAAAATGTTATTAAAGTAGTCGGATATGTATATTGTTAAAAAAGAATTAATCCTCAAACGTTGGTTGCCATTTAAAGTAAACTCACCAGCTAGATGGTCCCTGAATCTATCCCGGTAAAAATGTTTCATGCATTCAAATTATCTTCCACTTCCTCAATAAATATAAGACATTCCGACATACGAATTGTTGTAGTTCATATTTGCATTTGTCTTTGTAACATAAATTTTCATTACAGAAAAATATTATTTTTCCGATTTATATTTTTAAATTTGCGACAATTACCTTTTTAAAACGCATAGTCTGTCAGGGATTTTTGTAACATAGTGTATTTAAAACATTTAAAAATATGTATATTATAATATTTAAAGTAATAGGCTCTAGAACAAGCGTGCCAGTAATATACAGAGGGAATTATTTTACATAAGCAAAATACATTTTATCGAACACTTCAGCCTGCTTTTAAATACGATTAAAAACACGCTCTACACAATCGTGTACGATATAACACATCAAAGACTAAAACTACTCATCTGCAATAAAAGTGTGCGTGTGAAGTACGCTCTTTGATGATCATTTTATGTTGAAGTAATAGCAAAACACTTTCGTGGAACGTCAGTCAGCATCATAAAATATTTATGGTTTAAATGTTATTAACAGAGACGAGCAGATATGGCGAATGCACTCATTTTATCGTGAAGCTGATAATCACGGATTAAATTAACTATCGTTTAAAAGGATTAAAAATTAATCTTGTGACAATCTATTTTATTTTCCACTTAAATTTACCACTTGAAATAAATTATTTCTTTACAATAATACTGTACGAATAACAGGTCCAATAAAATGAAACACTTTGCAATGCTTGGCCAAAAAAAGACCATTTTTATTTGTCTAAGAAAATTGCTTATCACTAAAGGATGAGAACAAATATACCATGTCTTCTTTGATGAACAACTGTTTGCGTTTGATACACGAAAATATACAATAGAATATTAGGTTTCAAATTTTATTTTCAATCCGTAATGCCCAATTTAAAATGAGAAGTATTTTAAAACTAAGAGTACATCTTGAAAGCGTCTTCAATTTCTACACACAGAATACATCTCTAAGCGACAACAGTAATTTAGAATATTACATCATATTATTCAGTTACATTTTTATTATTTTATGATTTCCGAGGCCAGATATTAGAATCAAAAGTTTTAATAACGAACCTAGATTTATAACAAGATTTAGTAAATTTTCAGTTAAAAATTCATTTTTCCATCTATGAGTAAAAGACATGACCTCTTTAGTTTTTTCGTTGTTGTTGATAAAACAATGAAATTACGGTTTCCTTTTTTATTTGATATTGCTCATTCGCTAAAATATTAATAGACTCAACATATAAAATAACAACAATAATAACTAATGAAGTATTCGATTTCTAAACGTATGTACATTAGATTTACAAGAAACGTAAATTATCCAACGAACCACCTAAACGATTGTTATTAAAACATCAAGTCAGTCATTCTAAACACAACCAGTTGGTATTGAGACTAAATTTATAAATCTAATAACAAAATTAACGAAGTTCCGTCATATCAGGTACATAACTCAAGTTATAATTAATTCTCAGTAATAATTGATCTTTTATACTTTACAACTAATTACCATATTATTCATTGGAAGATTAAATCATACCAAAAATTTTTTTTATAAAAAAAAACTAAAAAGATAAAAAAATTGTAGGGTTTGTATTTTGACAAACTTAGTTTACTTGCTTTTTTTAGAATCTTTAAAACAGCCTTTTCACATATACGATTTACCATTAAAAATAAATGACCACATCTTTAAAATTACATAAGAAAAATAACAAATGCACATAAAAAAGTAAAATATAGTTATATACAGCAAAATTTGTATTTTATCCATAGTTTGAGAAAATGATTGATAAAGATGCCAAATAATGTCAAAGATAACGATCATCCTGAAGTACTCCGGGCTGGTGGAATACGGCAGGATGTGAAAGTTTTAAATTAATTATAATCAATAGCTTCAATTTATCACACATATAAGAACGTTTGAAAAGTACTGTAACGTTACTAATTCACAGAAAAAAAGTATTTTCTCCCATTCATAAAAAAAGCAATCTGTAAACCACTTACACTACGGACAGAATAAAAAGTAAAAACTCATACACACTTTATAAGTTCCAATCACTTGTAAAAATATTTTATACAAATTTTCAACATTTGAACTACATTGTCATGTGCATGTTCATGGGAAATGGTTGGTTCCCAAGGAATACTCAAAAGGTAATCAAAACAAAATAATTTGAATACATTTTTCAACAATCTTAGTAGAGATGATCAGCCGATGCCGTCCGGTATTATAATAACTAAACAATTTCACTAATATTTCCAACGATAATTACTGTGTAACATATTAATAATTAAAATAATTTCAATTTGAATCAACCACAAACATTATCCTTAAGAAACTGAATTTAATGAAGAAATCATAACGTTTTGACGACTCCTTGGAAGGCGGCCATTCCCCCACACACATCTCAACTGTTTATTGTAACACAAGTCCGACGAACGAAGTCACTACACTCGCTACCCAATTAAAAAGTAAAGTTTGTTCCGGCCGCACTCGACACTGTTAAAGGTACTCTACGATATCACACTTAATAGCAATGTTAGGGCAGGAGGCGATCGCGGCACCTCGCCTCTCGGTGAGCAGTTTTTGAAAGATGGGCAGAATGGCCAGGTCGAGGAGTTCCCCCTCGGAGACAGCGCCGGCCAGCACGTTGGGGGTGCTCTGCACGTGCGGAGGGGTCGGCTTCTTGAGTGGCCGGTGGCAGCACTTGTCCCTCTCACGGTTGCGCTCCGACGCGGTCCTCTGGATCACAGACACGTCTTCGTCCGACGCTGCAACAATACAATGTCCCATCAATCAATCTCACATGATTTATAAGTTCGGTACAGCTTTTTATGTTGTAAACAGATATTTTACTAAGCTATTATTTGATGGACAAGACATTAGATTCTACCAGTTAAGTACGTGATAAGCACGTTAAGATTGCATCAAGTAGTTTAATACTTCGAGACAAGATTAAAATCAAGGGAAGTATCTCCATAATACAGTCTCCAAACTTTGGAAACAATTTTGCAAGCTTGAAACCTCCTTTAAATTATCAAAATATCAGAATTTTCAGGTATATATTAATTTGTTAACCATTTTAAAGACATGCCAATAAATTAAACCCATTGAAATGTTAATGTAAAAAATCATGTTATTTAACTAAGATTTAGTAATACTGTAGTAATTAATCTTTATTCAACGTTCAACATCAAATATTGTAATCTATTGAAGTAGATTTGAATCATTGAGACTAGCCAGTCGTTAAATGAAATATGATCTACATGTGATAAAAGTTGTTTTGTTTAACATTGTTTAGTTTATAGTTCAAAAAGTAACACAATGTTCTAATCTTTTGCTCATATGGAGTTATCGCATGCAAATAAGTTAGTTTTCAATTCAAATTCCCCAGTTTTTGAACTGTCATAACATGTTTCCTTGGTTAGTTAGGTGTAAAGTGGTGAACTTGGTTCCTTGCTACATGATAACACAGACGGTTTCTCACTTAATAATTAACACTTAATAATTAACAGTATTTCAATAAGATAAGCAAGTAATATGGTTTGCTACCTTACTTCATAAACAAAATAAGC
Source organism: Neoaliturus tenellus (assembly GCA_030545055.2). NCBI lineage: Eukaryota > Metazoa > Arthropoda > Insecta > Hemiptera > Cicadellidae > Neoaliturus > Neoaliturus tenellus. The sequence goes on from CM061531.1 coordinate 229,279,899, forward strand.
TAATCAAAGCTTTGTTTGAACAGACAAGAATTACTGTATTATTATTATAAGCACTCAACTGTACCTTTTAAATATTGATAAAAATGTTTTAACAAGTAGTTTTTTCAACTGATTATTTCCCCTTTTAAAAGTAAAACACAACATTGACGGTATAAACACTGACAATAAGCTAACTAATTGTTACCTTAATTTTTATTTTCAGAGTTAACAAATATAGAGCCCAAAAATTACATACGAAACGCAATTATTTATTCTATAGCTGATATTTATAAAATATTTCTGTTTTTCGTATTAAAGTTATTTTTATTGAATAGCAACTAAGTATTACAATTAAAAGATGATTTCATAAATTAGATACGTTTTTTAAATAAAAGAGTAGACAGAAAATTACTAGGATGTGGTATTATTATACGATGGCTGTTTTGGTACTAAATGTAAAAGTAATACATAAAATTTACAGTAAAAACCGAGGTACATATGCTTTCTCCATGAATATACAGGGTGTCTATAAAAAAAACTTTACAACTTTACCATCCTCTCATCCTCTTTCCATGTAACATAAAAGTTTTCCAAAACACCTCATGAAAGAGTGGCTCAAAAAGTTTTAATCAGTAGACGTTTTATCAGCTGATTGGTTTTATATTGTTGCTTCGAAAACAATAACAAATAATTTGTGAGTCCCATAAGAATCGCAATGGATGTTCGTATTAAAGCGCAGTGAGTGGAGTGGTTTATTGAACCCAAGCAATAATTGTTGGTCTTGAAGGAGGATTCCTATTGTATCTTGTCCGAAATCTCCGTTGAACAACAACATCAGACTTGGTTTCGATAAACCACTCAACACACTCCACTTTAATACGAACATCCATTGCAATTCTTATGGGACTCACAAATTATTTGTTATTGTTTACCAAGCAACAATATAAACTTATCAGATGATAAAACTGCTACCGATTAAAACTTTTTGAGCCCACTTTTTTCATGTGGTGTTTTTTTGAAAACTTGTATGTTTTCATGGAAAGAGGATGAATATGATAAAGTTGTAAAGGTTTTTTTTTAGACCACCCTGTACTACTATTTGTGGGACATATAGTGAGTTTCTCTAATAGATCTGATTGGGTGGTTTTAGTGCTTTTTTGCCCATGCTGCACTAGGGGACATTCCATTTCGATTTTCTATTATGTTTGAGCCCCATCCACGAATCCGTAGCCTTATGGTGGTCCCCCTACCCTCACGGGCTCCCTGTACCTATCTTTCGACATACCAGGTCTGCCTTGCGACAGGAGGGATTATGGAACAAGTGCCCCAAATCACATTAAGGCGGATTAGACCCCCCACAAAACCCTGGAATTCACCAGGCCTGTGGTACTTAACCGGCAGTGAACCCAAAAATCGACAAAACCGCTGTAAGTGTCAGTGGCAGCACTATCCAACTACTTCTCAACTTTCATTTGTTAGCAAACGCCCCCCAGATGAGGCTGGAGGGGCCCCCCCATAGCCGAAGCCATGTGCCGAGCATGCCGGCAACCACTTGCCACCTCGAGTCCCAACCCAATATCCGGGACTGACCGAAGCCAGGGGCTTGAACCGGATCCCGAGGTTCCCATTTTAGGTTTTACTTGGGGCCATGGGTATTTTCCCAAGCGGGGATAACTAGGTCTCACCGAACCCTGAGCTGCCCCAGAAGTTACGGTTTTTGGTCACGACTCCCCGGTCTGCCTCATACAATAGACCGCCGGTCCCCTTAGGTAGTCCCTCACCATGGTGAGGAGATACCCAGGTAACCTGAACTTCCGCTCAAGTGCAAACAGAATGTCGCATCACCGTGCTGAGTTAAAGGCGTTTTTTCACATCAAGCGTCACGAGCAGCACGATGGGTCCGAGCCGCGTGGCACGCCTGATTTCGCTCATTTCACTGAATTAACCACCTCAGAAATAAAGTTGATTGGTCGAGTGGCCCTCTCGGAATCAGTGTTGTCGGGACTGAGAGGTCCCCCTGCCGCTCGAACAGCTTTCTCCAATGCTCGGTTTCCAACAGTTTCTCCATCAGTTTTTACTGCCGTGTCCAGCATGCACAGAGGGCGATACGATTAATGGAGCATCCGGCGGACCCCCGTTTTTTGCTCAGGAGAACGAGCTTGGCCCTGTTTCCAACGGGATGCGAACACCCCCCGCTTTCAAGCAGACATTGTATAAAAATTGATGTATAAGAAGACATTGATGACATTGACATTGATGTACAAGAAGAGTTCAGGGCAGATTTTTCACCACCAGCTTCAACACCTCTGAAGGTACTCCGTCCCGGGCCAGGGGCCTTGTTGTTTTTTCAAGGAGCTGACGGCTCTCTGCAGTTCCAGCAGCGTGAACAACGGGACTTCATCAACGTCCAACCGGCAAGGGTACGTCGGCTCTGACCGGGTGATCAGGATCAGGAAAGAGGTCCCCATCCACGATGGTCCGCATCTTTTTGGCCTCGATCGGCACGTACCCGGGTCCCCTGTGCGAGTTTTTCTCGTGACCAGTTTTGTACCCCTGTCCCCCAGGGGTTACGGGTTAACGTCCCTCACACAGTGCGCTCCAGCAGCGTGCCTTGCTTTGTCTGATCTCTTTGACCAGAGCTTTTTTTGGCTTCCTTTGTAACTTTGTACTCTTCTGATCTCACTGCTGCCTCGGGCCTGCACCGAGCTCGCTGGGCCCGCCCGCCTGAATCTCAGGCAGAACCGCCCTCAGTTTCGGCGATCTCTTCTCTCCACCAATATTCCTGTCCCACTATGGACAATTTCCCTTCGTTCATAATCAATTCATGTTTCAAGACAGCGGGGGGGTAATGCTGCTGGTATGGAAACCCCTAGGTGGAACATGAGTGGACAGTGGGGTTAGTTAGACTTTTAGGGAGCACAACGGACTGTTGTCACAGGAGCACGGGGGGTTGGCCCTCTGGATGGTCCAAAGGGGCCTATGATGTCCCCGACTCTCGCCCTTTATTTTTCCTTCAATATCCCTTCCCTTCTGGGGGCTTGAGCAAAATGCCCATTAGACGCAGACGTGCTTTGGCCCTTCGGCCGGGGTCTCCTTATCCACCAATAACAACAACAACAATGTGTATTGGGATGTAGCCCTACCTTCAGGTGGGGAGGCGTTATTGAGCAAGCAGCGTGGGCCGGCAATGTCGCTGCGTGAGCCAGAGCTCGTCCCTGGTGTACGAAGGTGGGGTGGGCGCGACGCCCGGGCACGCTGGTGCGGCGCGGGCGCGGGGCGGCGTGTGCAGCAGCGTGGGCGGCCCGCGTGGCGCTGGACCCGCCGTCGCATCGCCGTCGCCACCGGTGGGCGTGGGGCGGCTTCTCCTCCCAGGACACCGCCTTGGCGCTGGGCGGTGGCGACGGCAAGCCGCTCCCGCAGCGACGAGGGACTCCGAGATGACCGGCCAGCCCTGGGCGACGCGGGGTCGTCCACGGCGATCGACGGGATCTTCACGCCGAACGTGGTCTTCTTCCTGGGATGTTCACAAAAAAATATTATTGTTACAAGTAGTCAACCTACAAAAATAATCATTAAGTAATTTTTTTACTAATTCAAACTTGACGACAACTGGGACTATAACAACTGTGATAAAGAAAGATCCTCGATAGTAGATGAATAGTAAATAATGATTTCTTCAATTTATTAGCTTGGTTTTTTGTAAGACTTCATGAGTACGAATTAGGGGAACAATAATATCTACAAAAACCATGTGTTAGGTCCATGTGAACGGATTCTCTAGATAACAGTTAAGCTTACTTCTGCACGGCTGGGGGGGTCAATCAAATTGACATATTCGCCGTCCCTGGGAGGAGTTGAGCGAGCAGAGGGGAGCTGGACGTCGGTGGTCTCCGTGTGCGAGGGCGCCGACAACGCGAGCCGCGTGTTGTTGGGCCTGCGTCAGGTGCTCTTCTGCAACACAACACCAAACATACATTACACCGATGTGGAATTACTGGTCAAGCATGGAATTAGCTTCTTAATTTTATCCGAGGTATTACATTTAACATTTCTACTTCTGTCTGACCATTCCCATGAGCTTTCTGTCTGAACCAGACTACATAAAAAAAATGTAATTGATCTTTTACAGTTTGCGACACAGATTTAATCTGAATGATATCTAAAAAAAAATTAATTATATGAATTTTGACATTAAGTAAGGGTTAATATTTGAATATTCCTTCATCAAGGACTTAAACAGAAAAGAAGTTACCTTATAATAATTTATGTTTGTACGATGTCATTGTATTAAATCTTCACACCTTCAGTGTTCCATTACTTCTATGCACCATACTGAAGGCCGGCACCTTCCAACACAGGTGGGCACCGGCACGTACCGGCAACATTGCTTTGCATTGGCTTTAATGGAAGATAACCCACTTTATACGTCTGTCACCGGCCATCACTGTCCTTCACCGGCTTCCAACATTGTTCTTTGTGCCGATTGTACTTTATGGTGGATCTGTCATTTTTTCAGTCGACTTCCACCTAGCATTGAAGTCACAAAGCCAGTTTTTTTTCGGAATATGGAATGAGTGCCGATGGGGTATTTGTTACAATGAATCGCACACTATTATCAAATGACTCATAAAACCCATCAAATTAGAAAGAGATCCATCTTTAATTCACAATTATTGTTTTAGGAACACTAACAAATCAAAATAAAATTGAATTATAAATATTAATTTTTATTTCCATTTGTAAAAAAGTTAAATACATAGATCTACAAATACTTTGTTTCCACGTAATCCTCGCAGGAGTTATGATACGTATCCTCCCAGTTATGGTAGCACTCCCAGATGCTATTCAAGATGCCAAGATGCCTTGGTAGACTTATTCCTTCAAATGAGAAGAACAACCAACACCTGATGCCAAAAACTGTTAAACCTTGAGATTCTCGAGATTCTCCACGAAGTTTGATATCCCTCTCTCCTAGGTAAGAGACGAAGCCAAGAACTTCGGTAGTGGTTGAAGTCCTTGCTGAGACGCTTTGGGCTTGAAAGAATCCTCAGAACCCCTAGAAGATTTCCTTCTGAAAAGCTGCGACCTCCTGAACCTTTTTGCTTTCTGAAAGACCTTTTGGATTCGAAGTTTTTGGAAAGTTAACTTTTTTGATCAGGAGAGCAAAAATTAGCTGTTCACTTTTTGGGACCACAGCAAAAATCAAAATCGTTACCATGAAAACATGAAAATTAATAGGCGATTGTTGAGTTTGTTTACTGTAGTTAAATGACATTATATTTTTAATCTCATGGGATAGTCGAATATTTTGCTTTAAATATTTGTAATTCTAAAATGTATTGACACAAAATAGCAATATGTAATGAAGTTGGGTGATTACGAATTTAGATTAAATTCAGACCTCCTATTTTATACTACATTTTATTTTATGTCTATCTACCCCTGATGAATTTTTTATTGCCTTGAGGAGGAACGGTCCAAACCCAGACCACGTTACTATCCAAAGACGACCTATTGTTAGATAGCATTACTAATTATTAACTCAATGAAAATGTCCACTGGGTCTAGCAGTGAACTTTTAAAATTGTAACTTTTCTCAGATCGAACCGGCAGCCTTTTGATTCAAAAGCGATCACTACAACCATTCAGTTACCCGGCCCATTATTATTCTAATTATAAAATGAACAAAGATATTATAAACCTTGTTTGGATATTTCAATAGAAAGGTGGTTTTACGTTTTTCAGCATGTTCAGAACAGGACTGAAATATTACTATTATGATTATCTTAACTCAAGCACATGGTTTTAATTTAATTGTATTGTTGTTAACAATCAGCTGTTTTTGTAAATAAACAAAGTCTTTCTTCAACATTCAAACCTTTTGCACTTATTTCATTTTTATACAAAACATTTTTTGGTCCTTCGAACCTAGATTAATTAACCGCACCTTTTACAGTTTAATTTAAAGTGATTTTAAGTGTTTTTTCCATTTGTTTACTTTTTCTGGACATTTGTAAGTAAAACTTTGTTAATTTTCAATCTTACTGCTACAACTACAAGTGAACCCAGAAGAAGATTCATAGTTGCCATTTTTCAGTACTGTACAACTAACAGCTGTATTACTCAATTTTCAAAAATGAATTTCATTACAATAATTACAATTGCTTAATAATCTTTTTACAATTTCAATATAAGTTTGGTTAGAAGAATTTAATTACCAGATTTTACAATAATTCAACTAATTTTCTGAAGAAAAGTTATTTCTTTCAAGTTTAATTCATAATTGAAGAAAATGTAACTGTTTCTAATTATTTTTACTGCCATATTTTGTTTATTTCAAGAAAAAAGACATTATTTCAGTGTTGTTTTCTGTTAATTTTTAGTGCAATATGAGTGCTGCTGATGAAATCAAGAAGGAAATTGAAGTCTTAAAATTTAATAGGGACTCCATAATTAGAAAAATTGACAATCTTTTGTCTAAGGCTAATGCATTAACAGTACATGTAGAACCATCTGAACTTGCTATTTTTAAAGCCAGGTTTGAAAAACTCAATGAACAATATGAAAGTTTCAATCAATTTCAAAGAAACATTGTCTCTAAGTACATTTCATTAGGAGAAACTTCTCAAATTGAAGGTTTACATCAGTTAAACGAGGAAATTGATGATAAGTATTTTAAAATTGTAGCTACAAAAGAAGCCTTATGCCCGCAGGATGTTTCCCCAGTTAAATCTGTGTTGGAACTAAGTAGTAATACCCATGCCAAGCTTCCAAAAATTAATTTGCCTTGTTTTGATGGAACTTTAAAAGATTGGCCTAATTTTAAGGATCTTTTCTTATCTTTAGTGCATGAGAACAAAACTCTTCCTGCAATTGAGAAATTTCACTACCTTCTAACTTGTACTAAGGGAGAACCACACTCTTTGGTGCGCTCAATTCCAATTTCGGCTACTAATTATGAGGTTGTGTTCAATCAATTGTTGGATCGTTATGACAACAAACGTCTACTTGCGACTCATTACCTTGATGAGATATTTAATTTATCTGTCGTTACTTCAGAGTCACCGAAACCACTTAGGAATCTACTTGACATACTTAATGAAAATATGCAAGCGCTAAAGTGTATGGAAATTCCTGGCCCCTTAGGCGACTTCATAATTTTGTCCGTGGCATTAAAGAAGATCGATCGTCACACACGTCAATTATTTGAAAGAAAGTTTGCAGAAACAGAATTCCCTTCACTTGATGATTTTATTAATTTTCTCAGGGAACACTGTAAGTGTTTAGATACTTCCCAAACCCTAAGTTCCTCTATTGCTAGTCAGAATTACAAACCTGCCTATACCAACAGCTCTGTTACAAAGAAACCAAGTACCGGAACTAGTAGTAAGTTTGCGCAACCAATGAAGTCTAAAGTATTTTTAACTAACACAGAAGAACCCTCCTGTTTATACTGTTTAGCTAATCACTTCGTCTACTCTTGTCCAGACTTTTTGAAGCTAAGCGCAAGCAATAGGCGAGCTTTTGTCAAGTCAAAGCAAGCGTGCTTTAATTGCTTAAGTTCGACACACATGTTACACAAATGCAATTCAGTACACAGATGTAAGAAATGTTCCAAACCTCACCACACTACTTTACATGATGATTCATATTTTACTAATCCTACACAACCAGTGAAGACTTTGAAAACTCAACCTGGAAAATGCGTTAAGACAAACCCACCTAATTCAATTCCAAGTAATCCAGTTTCTGAATCAAAATCAGTCAAATCTATGAATGCAGTGAACACCGAATCACAATCAAATGTTACTACCCTACTAGGAACTGCTCTTGTACAAATTCAAGATAGCTCATCTAATTTTCACACAGTGCGTGCTCTAATTGATCCTGGATCCCAAGGATCGTTCATAACCAGCTCTTGTGCTAATAAACTCAATTTACCTCATCACAAGTGTTATCAGCCTATTGAAGGACTTTCTGAAACTGCTGTTCTTGGTGCCAAAGGATTTGTAAAATGCACTTTGAAACCGCTAGATACTAACGATTCAACACTACATACTAAGGCCATTGTCTTAGATAAGATTACTTCTACAATGCCAACTGTCAAACTCAGTTCCACTATAATACAATATTTTTGCAATTTAAAGTTGGCTGATCCCAGCTTTGATACTCCAGGACCTATCGACTTTTTATTGGGCGCTGACTTGTTCCCTTACGTATTCGATGGTGGGCGGTCTAATTCACCTCCTGGATATCCTATTCCTTTCCACACAATCTTTGGTTGGGTTTTAATAGGACAAACTGAAATTCCAACATTATGCAAACCTACAGTGTCTGCAAACCTAACCATTTCAGACAACAAATCATCATTGGAAAGTTGTTTAAAGCGATTTTGGGAAATGGAAGAAATTCCTTCCAAACAACGAATTAGTTCAGAGGATGAACTTTGCGAGAATCTCTTTGCCTCTACCCATTCTCGAGATCAGTCAGGTCGGTACATTGTTAAATTACCGTTCAAACATGAACCGCCAAACTTAGGCAATTCTTTCAACCGTGCAAAGAAATGTTTAGTGTCTCTTGAGAACCGATTGCAGAACAACTCAGATTTTAAAGCAAATTACACTGACTTTTTGAGGGAATATGAAGACTTAGGCCACATGACTTCCCTACAATCTGATGATCCCGCTCCCGCATATTTCATTCCACACCATGGTATTTTCAAGACTTCAGATCCTACACCAAAGTTACGAGTTGTTTTCAACGCCTCTGCCAAAACTGATTCAGGCCAATCATTGAATGACGAGCTATTAAGTGGACCTAAACTACAAAATGATATTTGCCAAATACTTTCTCGCTTCCGACTGCACCCAATTGTCTTTGGAACTGACATATGCAAGATGTATCGTCAGATACTTATTCACCCAGACCATCGCCAATATCAAGCTATCCTTTGGAGAGAAAGCCCTGAGCAACCAATTGAATTTTATTCTTTGAACACTGTAACTTATGGTGTTACTAGTTCACCATTTCTTGCACTTCGCACTTTACGACAACTTGTTTCTGACGAAGGAGATAAATTTCCGATGGCAGCCCAAGCTGTGATAAATGACATGTTTGTTGATGATTGCATTACTGGAACTCAAACACTCGAAGAAGCTCAAAACCTTAAGACCGAATTAATTTCCTTAATGAAGTCTGGTGGTTTTGAACTAAGCAAATGGTCAAGCAACGCCCCAGAATTACTAGCTGATGTGCCCACTGATGATAAGGCAATAGTATTCCACTCAGACAAGACTGAAGATACTTCTGTCAAGGTTCTTGGTCTGCAATGGCTTCCCAAACAAGATGTATTGACGTTTCATGCCCCGGTCAAGGAATCTTCCCCGACAAAACGTGGATTACTTTCACACATTTCTAAAATCTTTGATCCGCTAGGTTTAGCTACACCCACAGTGTTTTGGGCTAAGCAGTTAATGCAACAACTGTGGACTCTTGGAATAAATTGGGATGATCACCTTCCAAATCATATTTATTTGCAATGGATGAAGTTTTGTGAAGAATTACCTACATTGTCTCAGTTAAATATTCCCCGCTTCGTTGCAACTCAGAACTTCAAGGATGCTCAATTACATGGATTTTGTGACGCCTCTGAACTAGGCTATGCTTGTTGCATATATTTACGAATTGTTAACAACGATGACTCTATTTCTGTTCACCTATTATTAGCGAAATCTAAGGTTGCCCCCTTGAAGAGACTCACTATTCCAAAGTTGGAGTTGTGTGGTGCTTACTTATTAAACAAACTGATTCGATTTTACAAGAAAACAAGTGAGAACACAAAGTTTTCTGGTACACAGTTCTATGCTTGGACAGATTCAAAAGTTTGTTTGAGTTGGATACATACTTCTCCACATTTACTGAAAACATTTGTAGGCAACAGAGTCGCTGACATTCAGGAAACTTTGGATCCGTCACATTGGTTTTACGTTCCATCCTCCGAAAATCCTGCAGACTGCGCATCACGAGGTATGCCATCACAGCTCATTGATCACCCCCTTTGGTGGCATGGACCAGACTTTTTACAACATCCGCCCTCTCATTGGCCAATCCAAGACAATGTGATTAACCCTACAACAGAAATTGATGCTGAACTCAAACCAAAAGTTATTGTTACAACTGCTGTCAACCAGGAATCAACATTTTTTGACTTCATAGAACGTTTTTCCTCTTTTCAACATCTGCAACGATGTTTTGCCTGGATTCTTCGATTCATCAATAATAGTCGAAATATATCAACCAAGATAACTTCAAATACTTTGTCAACTTCAGAATTGAATTTTGCTACTACTATGTTAGTGAAAATTACTCAGCGCTATCATTTTAAAGAAGATTTAAAATCTATTGAAAAGGGTACATCTTGCTCCACAGGAGTGCAACGTCTTCAACCATTTGTTGACAAGATGGGAATCATTCGTGTTGGTGGACGAATTAAAAACGCTGAAGTGAACTATGATGCAAAGCATCCAATGTTGATCCCTAAGAAATCCCACTTAACCAACTTGATAATCGACCACTACCACAAGAAGTACTTACACGCTGGTCCCCGCTTATTACAATCACTAATTGTTCGTCAATTCTGGATCATTTCTGCAAGACATGCAATACGACACCGCTTATCTAAGTGCTTGACATGTGTTAAGTTTAAAGCTAAGGTTTTCCACCCTCCTATGGCTGATTTACCTGCACCTCGAGTTAAGCCTTCAAGACCTTTCATGCATTGTGGTGTGGACTACGCAGGTCCAATTTTCACCAAAACAGATAAACTAAGAAAACCGCAGATTCTAAAGTCATATGTTTGCTTGTTTGTGTGCTTAGCTACCAAGGCAATTCATCTAGAGCTAGTATCCTCACTTAGTTCTGAAGCTTTCCTCGCATCTTTAACAAGGTTCTTTGCTCGTCGTGGGTTATCAAGTGACATATATAGCGATCAAGGTTCTAATTTTGTTGGAGCAAATCGAGAGTTAACTGAATTATATACTTTCATTAATCACCTTGACACACAATCAACAATTCAGAATGATCTTGCTGCTAGAGGTGTAACATGGCATTTCAACCCCCCTGCCACTCCACATTTTGGAGGTATTTGGGAAGCTGGTATCAAGTCTACAAAATTCCACCTGAAACGTGTAATTGGAGAACAGAAGTTAACTTTTGAGGAACTTTATACTTTATTGACTTCAGTTGAAGCTATTTTAAATTCTAGACCCCTTTGCCAACTATCTACTGATCCAGAAGAACTTGATACCCTCACTCCAGGTCATTTCCTAATTGGCGAGCCTCTTGTGACTCTTCCACAACCAGACCTTTCCACTTCTCCCACTAACCGCCTCTCACGATGGCAACTAGTGCAACAACAAACACAGCATTTTTGGAAAAGATGGAATCAAGAATATCTGCATACATTGCAACAACGTGAGAAATGGACCACTAGTGTTCCTAATCTTAAGATCGGTGATTTGGTGCTAATACGAGACCCTAACCTTCCTGTGATGTCTTGGCTTACTGGACGTGTGAAAGAAATACATCCTGGTATCGATGGAGTGGTTCGTGTGGCAACTCTTCAAACCAAACAAGGACAAATCAAGCGTCCTGTAGTCAAGCTGTGTCCATTACCCGTGAAATAGACAATCTCAAGAAATGTGCTGTTTTACTTGATATTGATATCAACAAGTTACAAAATAACTTTTATTTTAATTATTTGTACATTTTTTCAAGAAGAATTTGTATACAATTCAAAGACTGTTGATTTCAATTTGTAAATATTAAAGTTTGAATTCCAATGCAACATGAAAAAATATAAATATATTTTTTGGTGGGCGGCAATGTTCAGAACAGGACTGAAATATTACTATTATGATTATCTTAACTCAAGCACATGGTTTTAATTTAATTGTATTGTTGTTAACAATCAGCTGTTTTTGTAAATAAACAAAGTCTTTCTTCAACATTCAAACCTTTTGCACTTATTTCATTTTTATACAAAACACAGCATGATCATTCATTTGTGAAGTTGATAATTGTAGCTACAGCCACTAATATTAAAGCTTGGATTTGCGTTGTTCTATTGAATAACAAAACATCAAGATTAGAAGTTATTTTTAGTTTACTGGATGCTTTTCGCTACAACTATAATTAATTTAAACTTCGTCAAGAAGGTTTATGGCAGAACCACGAAAAAACTTATTGCCTCAATGCCAGTTAAAAATAAAAAAATTCTGAATATTTAGATCGGCTCTTTAAGAAGTTTGAATCTATGTTCATTTGACGCCTCGTCAATTCCTCCGACAAAGCGTTATAGCGAGTCATCCCAAAATGACGTCAGATTTCCTTGCCCCACTTGGCCTAAATTTCTAGAACTAGATGAGCAGTAGCACACCTTATTCACTTCCACCATGAACAACTACTGTATTCGCTCTTGTAAGCTCCGGTTTCGACGTAGCTTGAAGGGCCGGTGACGGACAAGTGGGTTTCCTTTCGGCTCATCCCCTTGCTCCCACAAAGCTGTTGGGTGAAAATAACGCAATGAAGACAAACGTTAAAACTAAAATTTAAAAATAGTAATAAATGCTGTAGTGGTAAATGCTGTGTGCCTCACCGTCCCGCCGGAGCTGCACCACGTCCTGCTGGGGCGGTGCCAGTCTGTTCTCCTCCGTCCCCATCCGCCGCAGCAACGCCTGCAGTTCCGCTTCTCTCTCCAGAAGAATCTTTCTACATCTCTGATTCTGGTTCTTCGCTTCTCTCAGCCGCTCCTCCAGCTCCGAGGAGTCTCTTCTCTTCGGCCCCATCGGCCTGAGGGTGGCCCTGATACGTTTGTCGATAGCACCCTGAGGGTTTCTTTTTAATTCTACCAACTGAAAGAAAATATTCACTTTAAGAATAGTACAAACTAAAAAATTACACAAGATATTTGACTTTGTTTCTTATTTATAATATAATTTTGTTATGTAACGATTTGGTATGAAGTACCTTTGGCACAAAAACAAGGCAGAGGGTGGTGGTGGTGCAGAAGATGATGAAGATGGAGACCATGACGAAGGAGGCGTCCTGCTGGTCGGAAAGCACGAAGGAGATGGCGGCTCCCATGACGCACATGAGCACGACGTTGTACACGCTCATGCCCACGTACTTGGAGTCGTTGAGGGCGGGAATGCTCACGTGGCGCGTCTCCCATGCCAGAAACGCCCCGAAGATCTGCAAGGTAATATAACCAACATCTGGGATGATGATGTTCAAAAGAGACTACAGTATACCACATGCTAAACATCAACTAGTATAAACTTTTATGGAATCCATTCTAACATATTATACATTTAAAAAAGACAAATGACAATACGTCAAGAAAAAACTTTAGTAAAAAAGCTAAAATATTAATTTTCACATAAAATATGCACATATAAATATTTTGTTGATTTAAAACACTCATGTTTTATAAGCGCTTTTAATACCTATTTTAACTGATTTCTTATCTACAGTACTGGAGCTTATCACAAAAACCATGAATGTATTGTGATTCGCTATATGTTTTCCCTCGTTGGATTTGCTGTTGGTTGGATCCATCTATTACCTCTTACATTAATTATACATATTCTGATACATTCTGATACATATACTTGTACTCCAGAAGTATGTAAGTGCCCCTTATTATTTCTGTACAGACAGTGAAATAAAATCACAAGTAAAATAGTCAATTTTATGTTATTTTTCTTATTCAAACTAAAAATAAAAACATACAATAACGTTTTAGATTTTCTTAGAATGTGGAGAAGGTACTCACCATGAGCAGCCCCTTATAAGCGTATATGGATCCAACAAAGATTGTCATGCGATTGCTTTGGCAGTATTCATTCTCTGGTATGATTATAATGTCCTCGCTATGCGGATGAGACTGCAACATAAACAAATACATTTGCATGTTTTAAGAATGACTATTCTGTTACAATTATAGGAAACTACTAAAAATGAAAATTCAAATACAATATCTATTTCTTAAAACCACGTAGGGGGATACTTAAACCTAAAAATTTTATGACACATTAAAAATTATTGGTTTATTATGTTATGTGTAATTTAAATAGTAGAGCCCATATTTCATAACTATTTTGTAAAGTGACACTTTTTGCATTTTATTTTCCAAGATTTAAAACTAAAGCACTAGCCCAGGTTTTGATATAATCCTCAATTTATTTAAATAAATTAATTAGAAAGTTATTAATTATTTTATAAAAAATATGGTTTACAACTAGTTAAATTTGCTGCAAAGGTTAACCCATTTTATTACTCTTATAAAACAATTACCTGGCTGTCTGTTTTTATTGCAGTTTTAATATGTGTTTAAAATATATAGGTTCGACATCAGCTGATTAGTTTAATCTCTATAGGTAATAAAGAGCCATTTTATCCCCTACAATCAATATCAACGATTGTATCTAAAATAACCGTTTTAGGAGCAGTTTAACGAAAACAAGTTCATTTTATCAACTAACCGTTTTGGGATCAGTCCCCATCTCACCTTTAGTTAGATAGAAATCCAATTCCGCAGTGCGTAGGAGTTCTTATATCTATCTAAAATGAAGCTTGGATTCCATTCCATTTCATGGGTACAAGACTTTATCCTCTAAATAATATGTTTTTTTTTCAATATAAATAAAATTAATGATACAATTTTTCTCTGATGTTTACTTATTTGTATAATTTATTCACTTAAAATCCTACGTCGCTAAGAATGTAAAAATGTATATTAATTTATCGTTGATATTTTCAGTTCATCTCATACCTACACATTCCTAATGATTCGCCATTTGCATTGTAAGATATCCACTTTGTATAAATTTACATATTTTATAAAACAGAACTTCTAAATTAGAAAAGTTTTTATAACATTAATTTAAAACTGTTCTTATTAGGATATCAATGATTTTTATTCAATTTTGGCACTCAATACAATAATTTCAGTCTTTAGTTGATGTAAGGATTCAATTTTAGGGCTGCTATAATTATAATTATTATATAAAGATAAAACCAAGCACCCTTTTCTCTCTAAACAAACGATGCTCAGAGGCGTTATCTTAGGTCTTTAGATTTGTGTCCCTCACAGTATGTCTCGTGACACTCACATAGGGCTCCATCTGCTTGGTGTCGCGGTAGAAGGGGTCCGTCACCTGCCATGTGGTCATGATCCCCATGTCTATCACCAGCAGGACCCCCACTACCATGAACAGCTGGTAGTCCTTGATCACCTGAGCAACAATACACAACGGGGTTGTTGACTGTACATAGGAAGAAAAGTCTTCAAGGGTGAGAATGCATGTATGTGTGAAAAATCCTCAATCTAAAAATGCAGTTATAACATGGTGGATAAACTATCAAAAGCATGTTAGCTCTATCATGATAGTTTAAGCTCTACCTACTAGTTTAAGGATATGGGGTCTCTCAGTGCACCGGGTAATTCGTTGTAAAGATATGCAAAATAATAAGCAATTAACTTAATATTGAATGCATTTGTGGAAAAGAAGAGTGCATTCGTTATGCTACACAAGTATCCAATCAATAATTCCAATTAAGTACTGTAGATTTTCTAATTTTTTACAGGTCTACGAAGATTATTTTATCTATTAAACTAACCTTCGTTTAGTTTGAAAGGAACAATTAATACTGTTTATATCATTACATTGCTTTTTTTTCAATTACAATATCTTTTCCCATTTTAAAACTCCCAAAAAATGTTTTAACATTTAGACGAATAAAAATAATGACAGCTATAAAAGGAATACTTTTTATATTACGTATATTGTTTACTACAAACTAAAAGATTGGAATACAGAACAGTGGAATTTCACAGGATTGAGGGACTATGAAGCTTTGCCCGATTTGGATCACTTCGTGTGACAGCGCTGAGCAATAATGGATAATCAATAATCGTTTACTGACTAATTCATGAGACATGTGGGCGTCTGGGCTAGTTACATTTAAAGATTGATGTAGGCTCTCTCGGAATAACTGTAAGTGTGAGTATAAGAATAGTTTCAAGAATTTCTTTCCGTCATATATACGTACTGTTCCAACTTTCGCTTTCATTCAAAATGTAAATTTATTTATTAGTAAAATATTAAAATTGGGCATTATCTTCTGATATCTCTTTCTCTATAACTTGACTTGTCGAAATCCCATCGTTAGGTATGCTTACAATATATCACCTTGTTTGCCATCAATATATCAGACTTTTTTGAGGTCAAATACAAGTCACGTTCCGTACGACAGTAGTAGGCCTAATTAATCTCATCTGCTTTCCGTAACGCTTCTTATAACTAAACAATTTCTACTCTGCATTGCTCTGTAAGCTATGCTCTGCAATCTTTGTGCTCTGCTCACAGAGACTCGATAAAACTACTATTGTGCGACTCCTCTGGGCTATATAATAGTTTAAGGAAATGCAAACTGTGATAAACAGCACTTTGGGGAGTTAAATAAGGTTAGTTAAACCTCACCTATTTTTAGAATTTTAACAAATCCCATTTCTGAAAAAGTCAGCAGTGTTTGGATACTGTAAAAAGGTTTCAATTTTAAAGATTTATTAATTTAACTCAACACATTTTCTAATTTAATGTGCAAGAGTTTTAACTATATCGTCAGTGAACCAACAAAATTGGAGGTCAGCAAAAAAGTCTTGGGTAAAAATGGTATCTTGCCTTCTTATTGAGCTTGACATCGGTGAAGATGGAGTGGACCCTCCACGTTTTGGAGAACATTGCTCCGAAGGCGAGAGAGAAGCCAGCCATGAGCAGCCAGGCGCGCGCGGTGCAGATGTAGGGGAACGCCTCCTCACTGGTCAGCCGGGAGTCCATCCCGAGGAAGATGACGCTGCTGTAGGTGAGCATGCAGCCCACGATGATCAGGTTGTTGAGATGCGGCGAGGACATCTTGATGTACCTAGGGTAGAGAGAGACTATATATGAGTTGGAGCTACTCGAAGCTTAAATCTTCTTTGGTTTGTTTGTTGCAGCTTATTTCTTATTTCCTTTCAAGGTTAGGCCACTAATTAACATTTAGTTTCATTTTAAATGATCCTAAATGGTTAACTTTTCGTTAGAATCCGCGATGGACAATGCCTTAGTGAAATATTGATAATCTTCACCAACTATTTTTCCCCAAAAATTGTATATATTATCATTAAATTGAATTTATTTTCACCAATGTTTTGTCTATTCTACACGAGCCTGGTATCGTTTACGGTATCCGTTAACATTGCGTATGATTGCAAATAGATAAATGAGTCACCAAATAAAAACTATGGTGATTGATTTTTTGGATAAATTTCCTCTTTTATGTCAGCGACTATAACTACAAATACATCTGGTTAAGGATATGCTGTATTGCATACAAAAACAATCAATCTTTACTTCTCGCTTCAAAGAAGGTGGATAAACTACCAAGAATGTAAAATTGTAAGCTTCTTTGGGATACTAGCGATTCAAAGTATACGATGAGACACATTGTATGAAACACCGATATAAAAATAATTATTTAATTGGGAATGTTGAATCACATTCTCGATATACGTTTGCCCGACCTAACCTAACCTAGTGCTGCTGATTATCAAGTACCTCTGGTTGCGGTACTTGATGTTGATGGCGAGGAACACGGCGGCCATGATGATGCCGCAGGAGGCGGTGGCTGCCAGGGACGCGTAGATGGCCAGGTTGACATGCGAGTGCTCGAACTGCTGCAGGGTGCGGTCCTTGGGCGGGCCGCGGCCGTCGCGCCACCAGATGCCCTGACCCTTGCTCAGGTCCAGCTGCTGGGTCACTCCGTTGAACTCGCCGATCTTCACCTCCTCCCCGTCTAGGAACCGATTGGGTAGTTTAGAAATAACAAGGATAGCCTACTTGTTTGTTATACGAATGCCACCAGTTTTTATTTGTTTGTATTTTAAACTATCTTTTAACCTTCAAAGAAAGAAAGAAAGGAATGAATTGAAGGAAGATGAACATTGTGTAAAAGTTACGCGATTCTATGCTGAACGGTTTCGAGTTCGGGTTCCCAAAGCCATGTTCGCAAGGATCTCAGCAAACGCAGCTCCGCCCTCGGCCGCGAAACGGCCCGCTACAAAATCGGCCAAGTTTACAACGCACTGGGGTGATTAGGTTGATTATGTTACTGCCAGATGCGTAAAAAAACGTTAATATTATAATTCACAGTAATAAAAACATTTTTCATTTCATTTAATATGGAGTACGTTGTAACTAAGTTTGGTGAGATAGGTTTCTCTTCCAGACATGTCTCCAATTTTAATACATAGCAGTGAACCTATTTAAATAGTTTAATTATAATTTACAAAAGTAGAATAGGAGGTGATTAGATGTCTTTTTCCATTTTAAAGTTTAAAAACTACTGTTTTTTATCTGTGTTTTGAGCGGTATGTCGGTTTATGTAAAGGTTATGTTATTAAAAATGGGTTTATGTTATTTTCTTTACTCTTATTTCATACTATTGCAATATATGTTGCTTGTTTTTTTAAAGTTTCGCCTCCATTACAAATGAAATTTTAAAGTAAGATTTTACAAAGATCAGAGGTTTAGATTGATTCAAGTTTTAGTTTGAGAAAAAAAGACGATATATTTTTAGTATCATGCGCTAGTCATAAAAATCGTTTGACCTGATTAGGTCTAAATTAAATGTCATTGTGATATTATTCTGTATACCTTTCTTAATGCAATTCTACCGTTTCACCTTAAATAGAAGGCAACGATTGGCGAGGTCAAGTCCGACTTAAGTAACTAGGTCAATGAAAGGTAACTTTGTTTGATTAAAAAACAACAAGCTACTTTATCACGTTGTTTATCACTTATAATTACAAACAAGAATTAAAGTTTCGTTTAAAGGAGACAATTAAGTACATCGGAAACGTATTTGAATTTAAAATGTAGAAGTTAAAATTTTTTTAAACTAAGAGGCTCAATAAAGATAAATTACACCACAACGATAAAACCTTTGCTACTTGATATTTTATTTATTTTTATTTATTGACAACAACATACATAAAGTACGTATTTTAAGTTGCCTATAGTTAAAGTGTAACACTAATGATAATTTTGACTAAAATTTTAACTTGAGAGTCTCTATATCTTGTGAAAAGTTCTTCAAATTTAACACTTAAGATAATTTAAACAAAAATTTGGAACTTAAATCTCTTGAAAAAATTCTTCAAAAGAATATATAACTTTTTCTATTAAATATAATTTCAGGTTCTTCTTGAATTTTTTTGAATAATCTGTTTTCAAAATATCACTTGGGATGTATTTAAGAAATTTTTTTCCATTGTAATAAGGATTAATTTTGAATAGTTCCGTTCGGTGATACTCATTCCTAGCTTCTTTATATCTTGTTTGATAAGTCTTTAAGGTGTCTTCCACTTCAATTTTGCTATTTTTTGTGAAACATATTGTATCATAAATATATTGCCCAAAGACGGTTAAAATATTTAGTTCCACAAAGTGATTTCTGCATGAATTTTCTTTGAATTTATTACATAATTTAATATTTTTGATAGTCCGAATAGCACGTTTTTGAATTTTTAATATTTTTAGTAAATTGTTTTTTGTAGTTCCTCCATATATAGAAATTCCATAGCTTAGAAGTGAATGAACTAATCCAAAATAAATAATTTTCAATGATTCTTGACTGCAATAATTTCTCATTCTTCTTAGTACAAATATTCCTGAGGACATTTTCTTACAAATTTTGTTTACATGTGTGTCCCATTTTAAATTGTAATTTAAATTTAGTCCAAGAAATCTTACTTCTTTTTTAATATTAGAATTTTCTCTCGTTATTTTCATATCCAACTTATTTTGTTTGTTTTGGGAAAATTGAAATTCCATTATGTTTGTCTTTAAATAATTTAAAAGGAGATTTTTATTGGCTAAATAATCATTTATATGTGACATTAAATTATTTGAAATATCATTTAAACTATCCCTTGTCTCTTCACTAATTAATATACTTATGTCATCAGCATACAAACAAAATTTTGGAGAATTACCTTGATAAAAATTTTGATATATTTTTGTGATTCCATTTATATAGCATATAAATAAAAAGGGGCCTAATATTGATCCTTGTGGCACAGAGAAATTAACTGGTTTTAATTTTGAGGTAAACGTTTCTATACTCCTTGTTTTCTTGTTGATTTGGCTAATAGTAACGCACTGCTTGCGTCCTTTTAAATAAGATTCTATCCAATTAAGAGCTGTATATTTAACTCCATAATTTGATAGTTCATTTAGTAGAGTGTCATGACAAACACTGTCAAAAGCTTTTGTCATGTCTAGAAATAATCCTATCGTTTTATTTCCCTTATCCATTTCACTGATAATATTATTTATAAATTCTGTCGCTGCTGATAGTGATGATTTTCCTTTCCTAAAGCCGTGTTGTTCTTCATCGAAAATTTTGTTGTTTTCAAAATAATCTAAAAGCTGCTGTAACATGCATTTTTGGAAAATTTTTGAAATAGAATTTTGTAAGGATATAGGCCGATAGTTTGTTGTACTTAATTTATCTCCATTTTTGTAAATTGGAATCACCTTCGATAATTTAAGTTCTTCAGGATAAACACCAGTCAAGAAAGAGCAGTTGATAACATGAGTCAGTGGCTTTAGGATAGGCCATTTAGCTTCTTTTATTAACATAATTGGTATTTCATCTATACCAGATGAAAATTTACTCTTACAAGAATTTATTGCAGTTAATATGTCTAAAGTAGTTAGTTGTTTTAAGCGAAAAAGTGGTTTATTTGGTAATTCTTCTGTTGATATGGATTCTTTGAAATAATTATTTTCAATTTTTAATTTAGGTTTTATTTTACGTTCTACCATATTAGTAAAGTATTCATTGAAAATATTTGTAATTTTAAAAGGATCATTATAAATAGATCCTTCACTAGCTATGTTAATTTCTGGGTCTGTTATACCGGATTTTGCTAATGTTTCATCGTTTATTATCTTCCAAAGATTTTTCATTTTATTAGAAGAGTTCTGAACTTGATTTTCAATATAGTTTGACTTCTTACTTTTAATTATCATTTTATATTCTTTTTTACAATTTTTTAATGCAATTTTACCTTCTTCACTTTTTGATAATCTATGTAGTTTGTATAAATTAATTAACTTCTTTTTTCTTTTCCTTAATTTCACTGTCAATCCACTTACTCTGACAAGACTTTATATTTGTTTTTACTTTAGGAAAATGTTTATTGAAATAAGACAAGAATTTATTGTAAAATTTAGAAAACTTTTCTTCAACTTTGGCATTATAAACTTCAGACCAATTTTCTTTCTCTAATTCAATGATAAAACCAGATATATTTTTTTACTGAAATTGCGAGAGTATTTAGTAATACGTATATTCTTCTTATAGTTGTTATTTTTGCTTTTTAGATTAAACATTTGCCCATCATGATCTGATATAGCAGTTATCAAACTATACACACTGAATTCACTTTTGCATATATTCGTTAAAAAATTGTCAATCGCAGACTCTGAGGTTTCTGTGATTCTAGTCGGAACGTTAATGGTATAGAACATACCATACATTTTTAACATGGTTGTTAGTTTATCTTCATTGTTTTTCCCTTTTTCTAGAACATTAATGTTAATATCTCCTCCTCCAATATCCTTAATATATCCTCCAATTATTAGATATTTACATATTTGTAGAAAGTTCTCAATAGAAGTAGATAATTTATCTAAAAATATATCACTGTTTTTTGTATATTGATATTTTTGTATATTTTTGTATATTGTTTTTTGTATATTTTTGTATATTGTATATTTGTATATTGTATATTTTTGTATATTGTATATTGATAGTATATCAATCAGTTTAAAATATTCGACAATATGTAATTAGTGTCCTAATTACATATTGCCTAATTACCTCTCCCTCAAAAGACTCATGTCTGAAGAAGATGAAAGCTCTTTTGAAGGAGATGGCCAAGGCCCTCTTAATTCAAAAGAACGTGAACAAGGCGATAAAAGAGGGGATCCCGAAACTCGAAGATGCTCTAGAAGAAATTGAGGAATGCCGGAAAATCAGGCTAAAGGCAGTGAAGCAGGAGCGCGATGTCACGAACCGAGTCATCTCTGCTTCGCCTCAAGCTCACCTGGCTGAGTCCCAGACTCAAGCCAGAAAGCGAAAGAAGAGGCAGAGCGGTTCTTCGCCGGGAAGCCCTGAGCTTGTTGAGGTGGACTCAGTGCCGAGACCGGTTTTTGTCACTGCGGCATCGCAGACATCTCCTGTCCAGGCCACTCAATCCGCCCCGGGCGCTGTCATGATTCCAGCGGCTACTCCTGCAGAGGTTCCTGCTCCGGCGGCTAATCCTGCCTTGGCAGCAAACTCTGCCTCAACACCTTTGGGGGGCTGGAAGACGCGCCTGTCTAAGAAAGAAAGGAGGAGGCAGAAGCAAGCGGAGGCAGCTTCGAAAAGTGCGTCGAGGGTGGAGCGGACGCAAGTCTCAAACCCGGTTGGGGAGGCCTCTGGCAAGTCTGTCAGAAAGCCTAAACAACCCAGGCCTAAGAAGCCCAGGACGGAGGCAATCTTGATCAAGCCCTTAGGGGGGCGATCTTTTGCCGATGTTCTGGGTCAGATTAGATCGCAGGCCAAACCGGAAGAGACCGACACCGTTATCAAGTCTATTCGGCGAACCCAGAACGGGGATGTCCTCCTCGAACTGGGGAAGTCGAGTGACAAGATCGGTTTTGCCGCTTCCCTCAAGACTGCACTTGGGGACAAAGGCTCCATCAAGGCCCTAGAACCGAAGTGTTCGGTCGAGATTCGGGACCTTGATGCCCTCTCCACCGAAGATGAGGTGACCCGTGCGATCCAGGTGGCACTCCCGGAGATACCGGCTGACGGAGTGAGGGTATGGCTGACAAAGCCAAACCGAAGTCAACTCCGGATGGCTGTCGCTGAGATGGGCGAAAAGCACGCTAATAAGCTGCTTAGCCTTCAGCACCTTAGAGTCGGTTGGGTCAGTTGCAGGCTCAAACGGAGGGTGGTAGTTTCGAGATGCTTCCGCTGTCTCGGTTTCGGCCACTCCTCCCGAAACTGTAAAGGGCCCGACAGGAGTGCCAACTGCTTCCAGTGTGGAAGCCAGGGCCACAAACGTAAGGAATGTTCCTCGAGCCCCTCCTGCTTCCTCTGCAAGGATTCAGGCTCCAGTGCCCTCGGTCACTTACCCGGGTCTGGTCAGTGCGGTGCCTTCAGAGCCGCACTTGAACAGGCAAAAGGCAGCGGACGGTAATTCGCATCCTACAGGCCAACCTTCACAGATCCTGGGGAGCTGATAACCTTCTAGATCAGCTCGCCCGAGAACTTGGTGCTGACGCGCTCCTTATCAGCGAACAGTATCGGGACAGAGACCCAAACATTTGGATCTCCGACAGCCTCGGTACTGCTGCATTTTGGGCACGTAATACACGAGATGTCTTGGTGCGGAGTCACGGGCGCGGCCGAGGATTCGTCTGGGTTCGGTGTAGGGACGTGACTATCTTCAGTTGCTACCTCACCCCCAACGAGGCCGTCCAGGACTTCCGCGACAAGATAGATAGTCTAGAGGAGTGCGTTCTCGGCACCACCGGGCATGTCGTCATTGGTGGCGATTTCAACGCCAGGGCCGTCGAGTGGGGAATGCCCTCTACCAGCTCCCGGGGGAAATACATCCTGGATTTCATCGCCAGGGCCGGTCTTGTCGTCCTTAACCAGGGCGACACACCTACTTTTCGGCGCCCCGGGCAGAGAGGCACGATCCCCGACGTCACCTTTGCGTCTGAGTCGCTCCTTCCGAGGATCTCTGGCTGGAGGGTTGTGGAGGACTACACGGGTAGCGACCACCAATACGTCGTTTTTGACCTGCATGATCAGGCAAATCGTCGAGTTTCCGCATCTCGGGAAGGGCCACGCCGGTGGAACACCAACAAACTGGACGTGGTCAAGTTCACCGAAGTCATCTCTCGGGGAGCGCAGGGGAATCCTGGTGAGGCTGGGGCCGAGGCACTAGTAACATCCACGATGGAACTGATCGTCTCGGCCTGCGACCAGTCTATGCCGCGAAGGAAACCCCGACGCGACAAACAATGCGTTTACTGGTGGACTGAAGAGATTGCGGAACTCAGAAGAACATGTTTAAGAACTAGACGAGCCGCCACAAGAGCGAGAATTCCCGCAGACAGAGTTCGTAAGTCGGAGGCCTATAAAGCTGCGAGAAAATCTCTCCGCCAGGCGATCAACAGGAGCAAGGCGAATAGCTGGAGGAGACTTCGTGACGACGTTGACTCCGACCCGTGGGGCCTGGGTTACAAACTTGTAACACAGAAACTCGGCGCCCGATCTCCACCTTCCATCATGGAGGGCGCCACCATGGGGAGGATCGTCGCTGCGTTGTTTCCTGAACATCCACAGCGACCGCCGGTTGACTTCGGACGGGTAGAGGACATTCCACTCTTCACCTTCGAGGAGCTGGAAACCTCCGTTCTCTCCCTGAAGAGCAACAAGGCTCCTGGCCCGGACGGGATTCCCAGTGAGGCTTTAAAGAAAGTATTTTCAATCAACGCTGACTTGTTGTTGAGAATGTACAATGCATGTTTAGTAGAAGGGGTGTTTCCGGCTCCCTGGAAAACAGCCAGGCTTGTACTGATCAGCAAGGGCAAAGGTGATCCCGAGCTGCCGTCGTCCCACAGGCCTCTCTGCATGTTGGACACGGCTGGAAAGCTGTTCGAGAAGCTGATCCGTTCCCGCCTGACTTCTGCCGTGGAAGCTGCCGGGGACTTATGCCCCCGTCAGTACGGCTTCAGAAAGGGACGGTCAACGATCGACGCTGTCACCGAAGTTCAGAGAGCTGTGGAGAGAGCCGAGAGCCACAACCATTTCTCCCGCCGAGTAGTGCTTCTTGTTACGCTTGATGTCAAGAATGCCTTCAACTCGGCGAGGTGGGTCGATATGTTGGATGCGCTTCGAAACACCTTTCGTATTCCTGCATATCTGTTGCGGCTCATCGAGGATTATCTACGCTCTCGAAGCCTGATTTATGACACGAGGGACGGAACGCGGACGGTGGAAGTCACTTCTGGTGCCGCACAAGGTTCAATACTCGGCCCGGATCTCTGGAACGTTGCCTATGACAGCCTCCTGAGGTCCGAGATGCCTGAGGAAACCACTTTGGTTGGGTACGCCGATGACGTCGCAGCTCTCATAGCTGCACGCAACGTTGAGCTGGCCCAACTAAAGTTGAACCGAGTCATGCGTGTGGTCAACACCTGGATGTCAGATCACGGTCTCTCGCTTGCTCTCAGTAAGACGGAGATTGTGATCCTCACGAAGAAGAGGATCGACACCGTCGTGCCACTCCGAGTGGGAAGGGAGGTGGTCACATCAACTCGTGCCGCCAAATACCTTGGGGTTATGGTGGACACCAAGTTAAGCTGGAGGGATCAGATCTTCCGTACGGCGGACAAGGCCGCTAAGGTAGTCACTTACCTTAGTAGGCTGATGGCCAATGTCGGGGGTCCCCGATCCAGCAGAAGACGTCTGTTGATGTCCGCGGTCCAGTCCGTGCTCCTTTACGGGGCAGAGGTGTGGGCAGGCGCTCTAGATAAGGAGTGCTACAGGTTGCGACTCGCCCGGGTTCAGCGTCAAGCTGCGCTTCGGGTGTGTTCCGCCTACCGGACAGTGTCCGAGCCTGCCGTCCTGGTGGTCGCCGGAGTCATCCCTGTCAAGCTCTTGGCAGGGGAGAGGAAAGCGATTTATCAGAGACAAGGCGAGATCGGCAAGGACACGGCAAGAACAGAAGAGCGCTCCCGAACCTTCCAGCAGTGGCAACACAGCTGGGAGCACGACACCCGAGGACGATGGACTGCGCGACTCATCGAGCAGGTCCAACCATGGGTAGAAAGGCGGCATGGCGAGGTGGACTACTTCCTCACGCAGTTCCTGACAGGTCACGGCTATTTCAAGTCGTACCTGAACCGGATTGGCAAGACCGGTTCACCGGATTGCATCTACTGCCCGGGCGTTCCCGATGACGCGGAACACACCTTCTTCCGCTGTTCGCGTTGGGAAAGGCCCCGCCTGGAGGCCACAAGAAAACTCGGTGTTTTTTCGGTGGACACGGTCTGCCAAAAGATTATGGAGGATGAGGGCAACTGGGATTGTTTGTCACAGTTCGTCCGGGGCATACTCCTGGAAAAGAAAACCGATCTGGACCGCGAAGTGGCCCAGATCCCTTGATCGAGCGGCTGGATAAGGAGCGAGCCCCACGGGCGTAAGCCAAATTTAGGCCTAGCCTGACGTAATGTGACAAACAATTCCAGGTTAGATTCCTAAAGAGTAGAGGAGGTTTTTTAGTGGGTAAACTCGTTTTTAGGGGAGCCCCACACTACAGGCTGGCCACCTGTGTGCGTAATGCATTTTTCCGCCTCTCCCTCAAAAAAAAAAAAAAAAAAAAAAAAAAAAAAAAAAATGTAATTAGTCCTAAAACAATCCGCCCAAACATTATCAAACTATTAACTAAGTTGAAACAAACCAATATATATCATCTATTGTATTGCTTAGTTTTCATTCTGTCTGTATGTCAGTGTGTATATGTGTTTAAATAATTATCACTTTCTCCACTTTCATTAATATACTATAATAAATATATCTAATTGGATCTTCAATTGGTGGTCTAGGTTTGTCAGTTAAATTTTGACTGAACGTTTTCTAAATGGTGGCCATTAAAAATTTTTAAGTAAAATATATCAAAGTGGAAAATTTTAGAAAATTGCATTACATATCTAATAAGTTGTACAATTTAACTAATTAAACCACAATACAAATATTAGGAAATTAAAAAACAAATAACTATTAAGTAAATGGGAGTTTTCATAACGAAAATACTACTTTTAAATAATTGGCTTAAAATAATAGTGTTTATATCAAGAAATATCTCATTTGCTCGGTTTTGTTGTCCCATGCTATATATATATATATATATATATATATATATATATATATATATATATATATATATATATATATATATATATATATATATATTTGAGTTGTTGTTTGATTAATAAAATTTTAAGGTTTTTTGTGATATATTGCAATTTTGTGAAATTTACTAAATTTTGTGAAATGTATTTAATATATTTAACTTTGACATTTAAAATGACCACCTATTGAAACCGATAAAGATAGAATTTTTTATGTTTGGTTAAAATGTAACTAACATAAGCCAATATGAACGGTTTCAATTTTATATCCTTGCCAGAAATATATACAGAAAAATATATACAGTATATTGAAAAGGTATACACACAGGCATACGGAAAACTAAGCAAGATACGAGAATGTAGTAGGTATGTTTATAGCAAAGATTACACGGTAAACTTGTTTTGGTAAAGCCCGGTGAGATTTGGGCCGATAATTAAGCGATATCCTGAATACATCTTGTCTGTATAAAATTTAAATACTATGTAGTTAAAATGTTGTTATTTTCACAGTAACTCGAATACAAGTATATACAAAAATTTTACCCATCTCAGTACAGCTACTTATATTTGTATTACAGCGGATCCCAGCCACAATATTATTGAGTAAACTTACTCTGATATTGTTTGAGCATGATGTTGGCTTTCCTCTCGTTGTCGTAGAATCGAACCGGTCCCTGAAATACATCATAACGATCATTATAACAAATGTTTGTTTAGTGTTGTTAAATTTTAATTGTATGTTTTGTAATTAGGGGTGTTTAAATTGTGGATGTAAAAAGGAACAAGTATTTATATTACAGTGCTATATATTGTAAAAATGTACGTACATTTGTTTTGTAAAATAAATATTATTATCATTATTATAACAAATGTCAAATAATGACATAACAACAACCCAATTCCACACAAAACAAAATAATAAAGTAGAAAATAGTAACACTGTGTCTGTCATTGACCCTGTAAATAAAAATCCTACTCTATTTGATATATGTAATTTTAATAAAGAGACGAGATAATGAAAATATCAGCGAATCACACGCACCTTCTCTTTGATACTTCAATTAATTTTTTCTCAAAGATATACTGTATCTTTTGAATATCCTAATACGGTATCCTAATTATTACACTTTAGTTATCTTGTGATAAAAATAAATTCAGGAAACAGATTGAAGAGAAAGTTTTTCATTCCATGTATAGATTATTATTTTATATTCCGTAAAACTAATACTAATTGACTCTCATGTTGTTTTTTTCAACAGAACAGATTGAAAGAAATCACTATACAGTACTATACTTAACACAAGAACATGTGGTTTGCTGAAAATTAAGAGCATATTGTTTTAACTTATGAGATTCTTCTGCGGTTTTTCCTTCAATGAGGTAAAACTCAAGCAATGATTTTAAAAATGAAAAATTATTAATTATTTTTTGTAAAAAGTTGTTAGTTATACTCATAATCCACAAAATTATTGTATAACATCTAGATGTATTATATAAATATCCACAAAACATTAAATCTGGTTTTATGCAATTACTGTAAATATTGTAGTATGATAATTGTGAACCTATGTTTACTCGAACAACACCAATGCTATTTTTATGATACCACGTTTATTTTTCTTATTCCAAAGCACAAAAACACAAGAACCCACAACAATGCATATTGTGGATTGCAGACAGGAATCAAACTCCGAACCCCCTAGATGCAGTATGAGGTTTTACAACATGTTTCTTTCACTGATCACCCCCCCCCCCCCCCCCCTTAACACCGATCTACCTCAGGACTCTCCTCCCTGATGACACTCACCGTGACCCCCTCGAAGCTGGTGTTCCTGAGCGCCTCCAGGAAGAGCTGCTCCCACAAAGGGTCGCGGTACTGGAAGTCGATGACGGTCGTGTTCTTCCGGTAGTGTCGTATCCGGTGCGCCACGTGCTGTATGGCCAGCGCAGTCGTCCAGATGCCGTCGTACGTGTACCCGTGGAACCTCGAGTACTCCTGGCCCCGCCGCGAGTCGTACTCCTGCCGGTACTCGTCCGCCGTCTGGTGACCAACAAACAGATCAATATGAAGAGATGGCCAACACCAGCTGGGATGGGTCAAGGGGGAGAAGGTTAAAAAAAACTATCAAGATTATGTAATATGGTCAATATGAACAACTTATTATCCACTACTTTAAACTGAATAGTCGCGCAAATTCATTCATTAAGTTGTGCGGCAAGACTTCTAGGTCCTGACATTGTATTATCAAATAATTGTTGTTGTGATAAGTTTTAATCTGATTGTGTCGTATCCTAATCTAGTTGATTCAAAACCTGGTCTGGTTGTTTCGATCCTGATTAGGTTGAATAAGATCCTGATCTGGTTATATTAAATCCTGGTTTGGTTGTATAAGACCCTAATCGGATCACAACAGGTCCTGGTTTGGTTATCACAGATTCTGTTCTGGTTCTATCAGTTAAAAGTCTACTAATATGAGTTTTGTGTGGTTGGATTATTAAACCATATTATTGTTTTATCGGGTCCAGGTAACAACAGTAATATACTGGTAATTTTAATCAAGTATCGGATAGGTAAATTTCTCATATTTAAATTGGATGTAACATTTTATTTTTTGTAAACTAACTTTTCTATTTTGAGGTTTTGCGTGGTCCCCCAGAAATTAGCACTATTACTGCTAGTAGGCCTACTTGAGTCCGGTCTGACATTAAACAGAGAAACATACGAAATTCTTGCTTCTTGCTGCGTTATTCGAATGTTTTAATATTCTCGTGGTAGCAGATCAGATTCATTTTAAAATTTTTGAACTAAACTTTATTTACCACTTAAAAAAAAAATCAAACTCAAACACTCAATATCGAATTTTATTCATTAATCTACAATTTAAAACTAGATAAATTGAAAAAGATTATTATTCTGAAATGTTTGTCATAAATAACTAAATTTTTTCAGGCCGTTTGTGTTTTACTTTAGGCCATAACTCAGCATATGCTACAATGTTTGTTTTTTTTTAGGTTAATTTCATGGAGGCTAACATCTCCTTAACGAACCCTCAGTTTAAAATGAAGCGATTCAGGTGTTAGCTTGTCTTGGGAGAATCTAAGGGAGTTTATTTCGGCCCGATCGATGTAGTCAATCAAATCAAGTTACAACAATTTACTTATCAGTAACCGGTTCGATGGCAATCTAAGTTATTGATGACCCTTTCATTCTTTATTGAAAGATAAAAGTAGATAACTTGGAATTAAATCTATTGCAAATTTAAAAAATATTTTAGTTTAATATTTTAAACATTTAATAATATAAAAAATTCCTATTTATAAAATAATAATTTCTTTTGCTTTACTAAAAAATTGTGTATTTTGAAGATCACGCAAATGATATTTCATTAATATTAAAAGTAAACGGTTATAACAAATCTATAAACGGTGGTGAAATTTAAAATTGTTTTATTAAACAAGACATCAATACATTAATAATATTTTTGCATATTCTTCTGAGAACGG
The DNA here is from genome assembly GCA_030545055.2 of Neoaliturus tenellus. Taxonomy (NCBI): domain Eukaryota; kingdom Metazoa; phylum Arthropoda; class Insecta; order Hemiptera; family Cicadellidae; genus Neoaliturus; species Neoaliturus tenellus. The sequence continues at coordinate 229,310,468 of CM061531.1, forward strand.
AAACTTTTAAATAAGTAATGTTATAAAATAAAACATCGTGTGGATTGGGATTGGAGCAAAACTTTTTATGCCGAAATGTAAATAAACTTTTTGCGAGACTTAATTTCCTAAGGGAAAAGATCGCAAAAAGTGGCTGCTCTCTCATAGCCAAGAATTCAATGATTTAAAAGAGTCCAGTTGCGAATTCTTTTTATTCATCTTACGAAAATAATTCGATTCACTTTACATGAAAATATCCAATTGTGAGATTTTTTCTTTACCCACTACTACTACAATTTTAAATTTAAAAAAGGGTTTCATACAAAATCAATTTGGTCACATTTTTTTAGTTTGTGCTAAATAAATAGAATGAAAAAAGTCAAGAAACAATTCTTTGTTAAAAGTTTCATAGTAAGATTCATTAACAACAAATACCAATAATATTTAACTCATAATTGCCTCACTGACTTTCAAAGATCTCAGTCGAAATGAAGTTACAAAATTTACGACACACAATTTTAAAATTTATACAGTCGTAATTCTCAATTAAAATAAATTTTTATCTTATTTCCCATAGAAAAGATCGTTTTTGTTGGTAGGATCAGAGTGTAGCAGTAACAAAATAATGGATAAAAAGACCATTTTACTAAATTCAGTGTGCTTGGGTGCAGTTCAGCTTAGGAATCTGAGGGACAGAGATCTTTGACTGTGTTCAAAATTCCGAGAGACCAACAGAGCTCCTAAACATTTTAATAATCTATCACCTAGAACATAACACTTAACCAAAGCAGGTACACCCAGATACCCATATTCGAGCAACTCCTGTTTACGTCCGTTCCGGTTAGCAACTGTTAGGTACTTGTTCAAATAAATTTTCCTGTTCAAACGATGATCATTCGACTACTGTGCCAAAACTTTACTATTAGTACTATTAGTATTTTTGATTAGTACTATGGTGTCAAGCTTTGATTCAGCTGAAGTTGAGCATATACATTTCTTGAGATGTGGACGCAGTCTGTGGTACGTACTTTAAGGTGAATATGACTGAAGAGTGAGTGTGATGGATCAGATGAGATGTATCTTTTTTTACTAATGAACATCATGTGATTCCATTGTCCGGATCATTCATTAGTTGCCCGTTGAAGAAAGTCAACTGGGTCTAGTTTCGGACCATCAAAAAGCTACAAACTTTTCTCAGGATCGAACCGACAAAAGGTAGCTCTATAACCACTCAGATACCCACCAATCTATTGTTATCGATGGGTTATAATTTACAACAATTTGATTTCGAACAGTAACATCAAAGGTAAGATAACGGATTGCAACATATTTTTACTTAGCCAATGTCAGACTTTCATACTGTATTTTGATGTTGAGAATCGACACAATCTTTTGCGCAAGGTATTTCACTCTTGGCTGAATGGTGAGTACGATGGATAAAATGAGGTGTAGATTTTTTACGGGTAAATACCAGGTGACTCACAATGCCGGAGATGGTGATCTCGCCGCTGGTGGCAAGGGGCAGCAGATCTGTGAGTATGCAGCCCTCCAATGCCGCGTGTAGCTGCTCCAGCGGGCAGGGCGCAGTCTCGTCCAGCCACCACTTCTCGCTGTACGTGCCCATGATCAGCCACTGGTACTTGCGGCCCACCATCCCCACCCTGCCGACACAGCAAAGTTCAGGAACCAACTGGGAGCAGGACAACGTGGGACATCATCAATACAAATATCAATGTTTTCTTTAGAAATTTGGTAGTCCACTTAGAAGAGCCCAGGTGAAATAATGTAGACCAGACATTAAATTTTTGAAAAAGTTTTAGGAGTGGCTCTATTTATAATAGCGGGACTATGTTGTTTATCAAAGGCTAATGTATATCAGAACTATCGTCAAATGAAAAGGATATCACTTTCCTACTCTGATGGGGATCAGAGCATAAAACTTTTGATGGAAAAGAAAAGACAGAGAATTTTTCGCCCTATTCAGAAAACCACTCTAAAGATTTAATGCAAATTGTACTAGTATTAAATATTGAAAACCATTCCTTCTTAAATTTGTTGAATTATTTGCATTTAAAAATTAGCTCCACTAGATTTATATAATATTTAAAGTAATGATATTATTGTTTAACCAAATTTGTCATCACTAAGTTCTTAGAAGGTAAGATAACGAGTTGCATATTTTTAACTAGCTATTGCCAGACTTTCATATTGTATTTTGATGTTGAGAATCGACTCAGTCTTGTGCGTAAGGTATTTTACTCTTGAAAATAAGTAACCCTTAGTGCATCTCAAAGTTTTGTTAATTTACTTCAAAATATTAAAGTAAATTTCACAAACATTTTAACAAAGAAAAGGAAAACACTTTGAAAACAGAGCGTAACATTCAGCATTGTAGAACATTTCCAAACCTGTAAGCCTCACAGAAGATCGCCCTTGCCCAGCTCTCGTTGAAGTTGCCGAGAATAATCCGGATATCCTTCTCTTGCAGCTTCAAGATAGCGGAAGCCACTTCTGTAGCAAAGCTTTGTGTTTCTGCTATCGTGAAGTTCATCGAATCCAAATCGGCGACCAGGCGATTGTGAGCCTAAGACAAGAATATTATGAAATCTCCAACATTTATAAAATAAAAGATTAACAGGAAACAGATTTACTATTACTTTGACTTAGAATAGATGTGCAATTGATTTTACTCACCAACGAATACCGGGGCTCGTTCTGGTAGATAGTTCCCACCCTGTTCCAGTTGAAGTGTTGGGCAAGTTTTAACCTCGGAAGGTTGAAGGCGTTTTCGCTAGGCACCACGCGGAAAAAGTTAGGGAAGTTGTGGCTAGTGAACATCGGATGTGTGTCTGCGTACGACAACTGGAACAAAATAATGGTAGGATGATTTAATTTACTGAATAAATAATTATGATACATTTTAATTGGTAAGGATGATTTTTAATGTGCACTGAGGACAAGAGGAAAATTACTTGGGTGCGTAGTCACTACTCCTTTTTCATGAAGGGATTTATATGAATGCAATATTAGGAATGACGAGTATATTTTATTCATCATACGTGAGTTTGTGGTGTTTGTGGTTTAGCGTGCTAAACCGTATTTCATTATTATACAATAATACAAATGATAAAATATTTTATGTAGACAATACAGTATATAAGTGATAGTAAAATTTTACTAGGGTTTCAACCATCTGATATTTTCCCCGTGTGATGAGTAGGCTATCCTTCATCAAATTTTCGCAAAAACAAAACACATAAGTCAAGATGTTTGTTTTGTTCAACGTTAGTAAAATGAAAAAAAATGCTGCTTCTTCAGGGGACACAGTCGAATGACCCCCCTCGTCATCGAAAATTTGACGAACGATAGGTAAACATTGCACTATAAAACTATCAACTGGATGAAGAAATAGTTATGTGAAATACATGCCACCAGGAACTGTTATGTCATTTCAGAGAATATAGTATATATATAAGAGAATATAGTATTTATTATTTCAAAGCATAGTTTTATCGATATTCTTATAGAACATTTGTTGACTATTAATTATTGTTATTTTAAGTATTTATTGACAACTTGAAATCTAGGATTTACCCTCATGCAGTAGTCAAATCTACAGGTAGTTTTTTCCAAGTAACAGGACTACTATTTCATATTTTAATATGTGGGTCAAAACTTAAGAAACTGTTTATTTGGATCTGTCATTCACTTAAAATGAATTCCTAAACAACGACATCAAGAGTGTGTGCAGTTTTAGGGCACATATTGGATAATCAACCCAAAGCCCGTGCCGGATGAATGAAGATTACAATAAGATTTCCAGGTTCATGATTTACAAAGTAGTTTACCTGTGTGAGATGCCAGTGTTTGGAGGCCTTGGCGATGGGATCGGTGACCTGGGTGCAGGCGGCGCCAAACAACATGACCTTGTGTGGGCCGTCGTGCATCATGTCGAAGAACGCCTTCACCCCCACCGCTGCGTTGCACTGCAATAAAGTTTAATCTAACTGCCATTTCAAATTAAATAAACTAGATTTAAGTCTTTGGTTCAAATTATTATCGTGGCCAGGGGTTACAAAGTGATTAATCAATCTTTCTTCTGTCAATTTTTAATTATAAAAGACTTACTTTCCAATGTTTTTTTTCTTTTTTTTTTTTAATTTACTTATCCACGTTTGCAGCTTGGCTGCAACCCAATAACATTCTGTAGAATGAATACTCTAATTTTTTTATATAAATATGCATTCAAATTTAAAAGGTGTAATATTAATATTGAGAAAGTCTGTAATAGGCTAAAACAATATGGATAACTAATATGTTTTATCTTATCTTGTCTTAGTTCGCATCTTAGTCTTCACATCTTGTCATAGTTGCTGTTCTAGGTAGCTTTTGAATAAAAAATTAATTCATTGGTTCTGGTTTGCTTGGAAGCGTTATTTACTTAAGAATTTAATTGTTTTTTTTTTTTTTTTTTTTTTTGCTCAGCAATTACTGCGTTGTCCATTTTTGCTGTAAAAATGGCTGAAATTAGCCGTAAATCAGATAAAAACTGGCCAAAAACCAATCAAAAACGAAGTTCAGGAGGGGTAAAAAAACCGAAGTGGGAGATGACACAATATTCAGAGCAAGAACAACAATACAATTTTCAGTCAATTAGCAATACAAATAAAGAGCACTATGGAAACTCATAACTGCTCAAACATACATTATAATCCATCAAAATATACATTATGCTAGCCAAGTAAATCCATTTCATTTGGCTGGATTTGCAAAAACACTGCTTCTTTGGTGATAACTATGACCATCTATGACTAAGCGTCATTATTATATGATTGTTATATAAAAACAATTTATCTAAAGGCTAAAATCATCATTATTTATAATTTGATCATACTTATTATCGTGATTTAATTAAATAAACCCATAAGGACAAAAGTTTATGAAATACCAGGCATTTTTCACATTCATTGCTTGTCACACTAATAAGAGCAAAAAAATTTCAAATGGAAATTATGAGGCTTTAAATTTGTTTCTTTATTTCATAAACCCATGAATAAATCTAAATAACAAAATAAATATTTTCCGTTGGTTACATTTGTTGGTTTTGGTGCTATGGTAGTGTGAAATATAAAGTCTTCGTAAGCTACTTTTCAACTCAATGAAAGCCTATACCTATATCATATATTTCTTATTATTTATTTTTAAATCTAAATTCTTTTAAGTATGAATGCACACGATTCAAAAGAGTAATTTATCTTGCATGAAAGTTTCTCAAATATATATCTAAATTTTATCAGAATTTACTTCAAATTAGCTATTTGAGCAAAATTTATTTGGTTTCGTGAACAAATACAATATTCAAGGCAATTTAAAACAATAGACGAAAAGAAAACTGGCTCGCGAATCTAAAATAAAATCAGTGAATTGTATCAGTGAATATAGTGAGTTATGGGGGATGGCATGATCAATAGATATCGGAGGTATTGCATAGCGGGGCCTGGCGGAGGCAGGCATGATAAGGCTCATTCATGTCTGGCCTCAATAACTCCGGCAAGGATCCATCACTTCTCCTCTCAAAACTTGCCTCCACTCACCTACCGTTATATCTCTCTAGCTAGGCGCTATGTGGCGCAAAATAAATCATAAGATAGGAATCTGTCTTGTATATAACGGTTTTTTAATAATTGTTTAGATGTGTTTAAACTTAAAAAAAATCATGTCCTAACACTCTTCACAAAGTTGCATTTGTTATTCAAAAGCTGTAGGAAACTTTTATTATTATTTTAATCAATAGGTTTTACTTAACTTATAAAAGAAAGATATTTTTTCATGAGTTGTGTCCTTAGGGGAGTTACTGGATGATCGAATTGCTCTTATGTCCTTAGTAAAATTAAATAATGTTTAGTTAGTAAAATCTTCTAAACGTTGTTATCTGGAAAATTATATAGACTAACAATTATATTTAAGCGAAATAGTAAAACATTTGAAATAAACAATATTTTCTACAGACTCAATCAAAACTATTAAACCCACTAAACTTTCATATTTTTTACATACTAGCGTAATAGTAGGCCTAATTAATAGAAATATTAAGTTAAACAATATAGATTTTAATTTAATTATTACATTTCTGTTGCATATATACCAAAGTATTCCCACCTATATCGAGATTAATATGTGGATATTATGTGGATAGTAAATCATACTAATTCCCAATATTTTCCTATTAGTAGCTTTGACAAACTTATATCCAGTTAATTTATATATTCCAATTATACATATCCATACGTAGGCTATTTGAATATTTTATGTTATAATCAAAGGTTCAAATGTAGACCAATATTGTATTGCAGTAAAATATGTAAGCATAGTTACAAAATTTGGTAAAATTATTGTTTGCCATGGCCCAAGTATTTCGAAATTTATGAAGTAAAATTGAAACCGCAGATTATTTGGATCACATTCTGGGAACTAAAACTAAACATAAAATCTCTACTATTGTAATAAATAGGATAGCTTAGTACAGTTTCCAAGACTACTTTTCTCATGACAACAATCACTTAAGTTACATTCTAATTTAAATCTCTTATGAATAAAGTCATTTCAAGTAAAAATAACGCATATTTGCTGACTAATTACAAAACGACAGGTTTATAAAAAAAAACTGTATTATATTTTAATCACTGAACACATATAAGTTTAGTGAGGATAAGTTGAGATGTCGGTGTGATCACATCAAGACGGAAAGGAGTTGGACGGATTACCAAAACCCAATCCGCCGCAACTGCCTTCCCGACCCGAGGTGACCAAATTCGTATCACAATGATATGGCCATATGTGCTCCTCACGACCTTCACCGTTGATCCTTTTCTCAGTAGAGTTGAAGTAGAAAGTAGCCGAAATCCTCTTGATATAAACAGAGCCAGACAGAGCCGGAATGGAGTCTTTATTGTGGAGATTAAATGCCAGATATACAGATTACACATAATATAAGAAGAATATAGCTTCTTTTTTTCAACAAGCGATGTGTGAAGGAGAAAAATGTCTTGAATAATGTAAACAGCCTCTCTTTCTATCGTTTCAATTCGATTTTGTCAGGCAACTAAAATTTACTGTATTATATACCTGACAAATGTTTACTGGCAAGAGCAACAAATTTATCGTTTATACTAACGCATTTAAAACCCTTTCAATTATGCTGTTATATAGAAAATATTATATTAATATTTTATCCAAATTTATATGAGACATACAAAAAAATAACATGAAAATTATATTTAAATAGGCTAGTTATTGTGCACCAAAGGCAGTAGTTTAAACGTGAGAAGATTTTACCTTAAGTCTTAAATCGATCACGGGTTGTTAACCACTTTATCATCCTTTTATAACACAAATTAATAGTTGTAATGACCATAATAGCATTGGGTACTTATCGCCTATGGATACCAATTATTATTTAATGGTTGTATGATGGAACGTTATGGAATATGATATATTACCATAAAGTAACTGACGTTTGTTAAAATTTTTTTAACAAATTTTAGTTGCAGTTGATTCATTTCTTACAACAGACTTCCCGAATGCAGCCATGTCAGGAAGGAGAGTGAAGGGTGCGCCATTAGTTAACAATTTCTCCAATGTATTAGTTTACTTAGTGAACTATAAAATATAATTTACATAGTAGAAAAATCACCAATCTCAACATACGACGAATATCAACAGATGAAGACGGACAACGAGCAATTGACCTTGAACGACCTTTGTACTCGTACATCAAAAGCATTGTTGTCAGACAAGCGATAGCGAAGATAACTAACCGTCATTGACGTATCCATGCTAACCTAACCTTACCAAACCACATTAAAAATAATCCATGTCCATAACCAACACCTACCAAAGAGTAGGCCTATTTTAAATGAGCTACAAATTAGTTTCACTAATATTAGTATCATGATGTAAAAAACAACCCCACAAACCAGTAGAGAACTTAAATTAGATTAGCAGGAGAGCTGCGGAATTCCCAGCAGAGGGTGCTGGATGATTTATCTGGCCCCAGAGACCTCCACAGCCGGCCGCACACCCGGGACACCCCGGCTTTTTATCTTTACTCCCATTTCGTTTGAGTGCTTGAGGTCCAACAAAGTTGTCTCTCCTAAATCTACGGCTAAATTTCTCTTTGAAATCTATTATGGTTCCAATTATTTACTAAAGCAAAGGGGTTTCTTACTGTAGAAGAAAACATTACTGTATTTTAGCTGCACAGAATCAAACCAGCAAGTGACAAATTGAAAAAATTATCATTCTATAACATTATTATAATAATATTTAAAAATAATAATACAATATGTCATAAAGCACATCTAAGGCGAAACTACTATATATTATTTCAACCAAAAAGTAATTTATGTATAACGCAACGCTTACAAATCAATCAACTATCACAATCTGTTCAAAATTAATGTGCGTCAAAAGTGCGAATTTTAATTTCCGCAATTTTTTGTGATCCTCTAGCCACCAATAAGCAAATCAATCAGATTTTCCAAACATTATTCATCTTTTAAATTTCCCAAGTCAATTTATGCAATTATTCGAATTTTTGTAGAAATATGATAAATTAATGTCGATTAGGGAGAAGATCTCACTATTGACTGCACATTAATTTGGAACGGGGTGTGTACAATAATATTTTCCCATCCAATACAACTTTGCCAAGTCCAAATCTTTAACTAGAAACTCTTTAAGAAATTACAAAACAAATCTTAAAAGACGAAAGTTAAATATGGCAAAATCTATTAAAGAAAAACGGAATTAAAAAAATAGTGTTTTTTAGTATAATTATTTTACACAACTTTATTGAAAGCAGTATAAATGTTTAAAGCTACAAGCAGCAGTTCATATTCTTTTTTTCTGACACAAAACTTCAACGATAGAGTAAACAAAAAAACTTACTTACTTAGACTTATGTATAAAAATATACTTAGCTTAATTTACATCATCATTCAACACAAAACTTACATAAATATATGTGTATTGTATATGAACCCTAGTTACCTGCGTGTCGTTCCACCACATGTGCAGCCGATAGTTGCGCAGAACCTGGGGGCTCTCGTTGATGTGGTCGACGGCGAGTTTGACGGCGGGCATGACGCCACGGCCCACGCTGCTCTCAGGTACGTGGCGGCTGAACGGGAAGAATCCGGCGATGTAGACGTCGTGACGCTTGTTGAGGCCTGTGGGACGCTGGGAGCCGGCGCCTGACGCGAGACTGACCACCAGTAGGGACATGACGCCGAGCCAGCATCCCGTCATGTCCGTCTCAACCGCCCTGTAACACAACACACATCATTTGAGGATGTAGAACAGTGGGAGTCAGTGTCTGACGTGAGACTGACCACCAGTAGGGACATGACTAGGAGCCAGTATCCCATCATGTTCGTCTCAGCTGGGATCCGGCGCCTGACGCAAGACTTTCCACCAGTAGAGATATGGCACCAAGCCAGCATCCCGTCATGTTTGTCTCAAAAACCCTGTGACACAAGACACATCAGTTGAAGCTAATGGGACGCTGGGTTCCGCCGCCTGATGCGAGACTTTCCACCAGTAGAGACAAGACACCAATCCAGCATCCCGTCATGATCGTCTCAAAAACCCTGTGACACAAGACACATCAGTTGAAGCTAATGGGACGCTGGGTTCCGGCGCCTGACGCGAGACTTTCCACCAGTAGAGACATGACACCAAGCCAGCATCCCGTCATGTTCTTCTCAAAAACCCTGTGACACAAGACACATCAGTAGAAGCTAAAAGGACGTTGGGATCCGCCGCCTGACGCGAGACTTTCCACCATTAGAGACATGACACCAATCCAGCATCAAGTCATGTTCGTCTCAAAAACCCTGTGACACAAGACACATCAGTTGAAGCTAAAAGGACGCTGGGATCTGCCGCCTGACGCGAGAATTTCCACCAGTAGAGACATGACACCAATCCAGCATACCGTCATGTTCGTCTCAAAAACCCTGTGACACAAGACAAATCAGTTGAAGCTAATGGGACGCTGGGATCCGGCGCCTGACGCGAGACTTTCCACCAGTAGAGATATGACACCAAGCCAGCATTACGTAATGTTCGTCTCAAAAACCCTGTGACACAAGACACATCAGTTGAAGCTAATGGGACGCTGGGATCCGGCGCCTGACGCGAGACTTTCCACCAGTAGAGATATGACACCAAGCCAGCATCCCGTCATGTTCGTCTCAAAAACCCTGTGACACAAGACACATCAGTTGAAGCTAATGGGACGCTGGCATCCGGCGCCTGACGCGAGACTTTCCACCAGTAGAGATATGACACCAAGCCAGCATCCCGTCATGTTCTTTTCAAAAACCCTGTGACACAAGACACATCAGTTGAAGCTAATGGGACGCTGGGATCCGGCGCCTGACGCAAGACTTTCCACCAGTAGAGATATGACACCAAGCCAGCATCCCGTCATGTTCGTCTCAAAAACCCTGTGACACAAGACACATCAGTTGAAGCTAAAAGGACGCTGGGATCCGCCGCCTGACGCGAGATTTTCCACCAGTAGAGACATGACACCAATCCAGCATCCCGTCATGTTCGTCTCAAAAACCCTGTGACACAAGACACATCAGTTGAAGCTAATGGGACGCTGGGATCCGGCGCCTGACGCAAGACTTTCCACCAGTAGAGATATGACACCAAGCCAGCATCCCGTCATGTTTGTCTCAAAAACCCTGTGACACAAGACACATCAGTTGAAGCTAATGGGACGCTGGGATCCGGCCCCTGACGTGAAACTGACCACCAGTAGGGACATGACGCCGTGCCAACATCCCGTTGTGCCCACCAGAAGATTTATGTTCGTTAAAAATACAAGATTTTAAAATTGTGTTGGTATCTTTTACTTTTACAACGTCAAACTGCAATGTATCAACGTACAATTGGTAACAACTAAGTTATGTTAGTATACACAGATAAGATAGGATAAATTTGGGTTTCATTATATCACTCTCTTTGAGTGACTACACCCCATTGGAAACTATCAAGAGCTTTTTCGTTCAAGAGTTGAAATTTTCCCTTCGCAGTTCATATGTTGGGTCTGAAAACGTCAAGAAACTTTCATTGGCACCACTTTACCGTGTCATAAATAAGGGCAACTGGTTCCTGGATGTTAGTCAAAATCTTTTAGGTCTAATTTTTCATGTTGTGCTAGTTAAAAGTTCAGTTGGAGTCTAGTACGTTTTAAATATTTTGCTCCATCGAAAATTACAATACTAGGTTCTACCACACTTGCATGTTAAAGTTTGTGGCGACATCTTGACAAAATACTGGTCATTCAATTCACTCAACTAGCTTTGTTGAAACTAAAATATTTAAATAATAAAATATTCTATTTGACGTGTTGTTGAAAATTATAAACGTATTTTTAATAAATAAAATACTAATATTAAAATCTTTTAGTTTAATTTAGGCCAACTATGATTTTTCAGATGGAATTATTGCCACTAATTGTAGTTCATTGAACAGTTAATACTTACCACTTAACACACGACTTAGAAAAAAACCATTAAATAAATCATTTCATGAATTTTTTTGCGATTTATCCGTTATTATAATTACACTTTCGAATCATCATTGTGTAATTAATATAAGTGCTGTGTATATTTTAATGCCATTTTTTTTTTTTGTTTATCTGTTGTTGTTTTACAATTTTTTATATCCTGAGAGAAACTAACCGTTGTCAAATAAAAGTCTAGAACTAGTTAAATCTGTACAAACTGTCAACGTAATCAATAACCTAAAGGAAAACACCTTCGGGAAGCTTAATATTTCCTCAACAATATTCAATTATTCTTTAAGTGAGGTAGAAGTCGAGTCTTTCCTTCACTAAGAGAGGTGAATAGGGCCGGGGCAAGGAGAAGTAGAGTCACCCTTAACTGGCTCTTGACACGCAGGCTAAAAGAAACAAAACGTTCTCGGTTAAGTGATCGACCCCGTTCTGAGACGTTAAGTGGCCAGCGACTAGGGCTTAATCAACCATCCGGACGGCTTGATTGGATTCTTTTTTCTTTTCACTTTTCTTAAACCTAATTGTTTTAAATTTTTCCCTTTACCTTTAGTTTTCCTTATACTACTGTATAAATGTCTTGAGCCAATGGCTTTGTTGGTACAGTTGGCATTTTACGTGAGATATTAGATTGGGAAAGTTAAAAGGAATTGTTAAATAAGAAGTGTTGAAATAATAATAGTCATACAGAAAACACGTTGGAACATATTAATAGTTCAACCATATTTTAGTAATTCCTCAACCACCTTAGGTGTTCTCCTGACATATTGACAGCTTACGAATAAACAATTTTATGAACGTTAAATGTATATTATTGTACTTACCGTGTATTTAAATTATTTAATATACTTTCTTTGCTTCAAGTTTGTGTTTAATAATAGGAATTCGTCTTTTAGTTAAAAACAATGTCATAAAAATAGGTAATATTTTACTTGTACCAGCATGGTAGAATTGTAACTTTTGTGAGTTTTGAACTGATATACTGGAGTTAGCTATTATTTTCTGCTTTATTAAAGTATATAAACTACTAATCAGCAATGATGTTATATTGCTTCATATGAATAAGGTGGATCTTATGTCGCGACAATTCAATCGAAAGGAGAAGACTCAGAAGGCTCGAGAAAGACTTTTTTAACATTTTTTTAACCTTCAACTTACATAATAGTGATATATTGGCTAAATGTATATGCACCAATCAAATATAACAGTAAAATATTACCTTTATCGTCTTTATTATTTATTTAAAAGTATTCTTTTGTCCTTTAATATGTCTTGAGAAACCTTAAATTTACACTATCGTACGTAAGAACATGCAATAGATTGTTTTATCCTTTACTTACAATAAAACATCAGTTCAGACTCCGGAGAAATGGAGGAGAGTTTTCAGACGCTTGTCGATCATTGTTGTGATCGATCTTCCTGGAACAAAGTTAAAGCTTAAAAATTAAAGCTTAAAAAATAAGTTAGCTTAAAAATATAATTCAAAAGTCCAATATTATATTTTCATATTGCTCGATTCTTAACATCTAACCCTAGAGACAACGAAATCTTCTTAAGGGCTATAGGTACAACTTTTTGTGATGATAAAATGAATTACTTAATAAATTGTGTGTAAAGTGTTACAAACCACTCTTTAACGATCTTAAAAGTAGCTCCTTCTTTTAATGTTTAAAAACAGAAATAAAATATTATTTTAATTTAGTAACAGTAAGTTTTAGAATCAAAACCTGAATGTTAATTTAGAAAAAAATCCGTGGGTATTAACTACTATTTTGTCACGCGTACAATAAATCAGATTTAATGACAATTTTGTTACATTAATATAAAAATGACATTACAATTTTTAAGAATAAAGAAAACTTACGTTTAAAAGTTTGATTTAGTACTTTCATACTCTAGACTAGGCTCCAAAAGATTAATGATGATCATATAAATAAATCATAATAAGTGATACATTTTAATTATAATTCGCAGACACAAATTAAAATATTTTAGTCAACAGTTTTAATTTCAAATAATTAAATGAATTTCAACACATTATTTAGCTTAATATTTATTTTAATTCCCTATGTAATAAGTCCAAGCCCTAAGTACATCTGTGAAGATGTACTAGTAATAGAATCATTAGGTCGGTTCTAGAGCCTCGTTTATTTATTAAAGCCGCTCCCCACGCCCAAACTCCCAATCGATTTACTTCTTCAATACTCCGTGGACTCACATTTTAATGGCCTCTCCAAAGCTAACAAGCAAGTTTTCAGCACGAAGTTTCATAATTACTCTTCATGTTAATGCCTTGAATGTATATGAGTCATGTCTTTGAATTTTGTTAAGTAAAAAACTGATACATTTAAGAGTGAAAATTGTACAGCATGTGCTAATTAATATATGAAATATCTGTAAATTATACATAATGTTGCTATTGTCGATACATTTGTAGAAAACTTTCATGATTCCTCTAAACATATTGCCGAATAACTATAATCCAAATAATCTATTTATTATGCCGATAATATATATTAAAATTTTTTGGCAATATAGCACCCTAAAGTACTGAATAATTTTACATTGCAGGGTAACAAAAGCGTTAAATTATTTCAAATTTGTTAGAGATTTATAAAATTTAAATGTCATATTTAAAAAGAGCTGTCCTATAATTCCGATAAAAATTATTCTCAATTATTGGCTAGTTATTATCCGCAAAAATTGGCTAATTTATTATTGTAATATGTTAATCTATATGTTTAGCCTAATTTTTTTTTATTGTTTGTGTGCTGTATATAAGCACAATTTAATATAAAAAAAACGTAGTCTCAAAACCATTTCAAGTGTGTACAGGTATAATAATTCAAATTGCATAATTCAACGTTGGAGATGTTTAATAGGGTAAAATTATAAATGGTAAGTTATATATTGATGTAGGAGAGATAAGCGATGCCAAGTTTGCTGACGTCACAGTGATGACGCAGTTGAGTATTGACTAGTAACTCCAACTCCTGGACTACCAATCTCCCTATCTACAAATCATGGTTGGTTTCTTTGCAAATTTAACTATAGGCCTTCAACTATAAAACATAATATAACCTATATAATATATAAGCACATTTGTGCTTATATACAATAAAACCTAATATAAACTATAACCTCTAATTATAAAACATATTTAGGTTAAAATAGGTTTTATATTGTAAAACATTACTGGAGTGAATGAAATTAACTTCTTTCCCTAGTAAGAAGATTGTTTTCAATACTTTCATTTAGGCGTTTCCCAATTTTAAGTTAGTTACAAATCTTTAATTTCACAAGAGTTTAATTAAACAGAGATTCCATTATTTTAAGTATCGATTTAATTATGAAATAAGAAGAATCTACTCACTTGTTAAATAAACTAATTAATTTTGTATCTTACATCATACTTTTAGCAATGCCTTTCTTAGTTAGTCCAACATTTCCCAAGAAAAAATTAATATCGCTCTTAAGGTAAAGTTGTATAATATAAGAGATTTTAAATAATTACATGTGGTAAAACTAATTAGAAGCCGTTTTTTTTGTAAATATTATAAAGTAATATAATAGTTGAAAATTCATGACTAGTTATAAACAAAGTAACAACTGTAGTGGAGGTTATATTGAAATGTTTGTTTCTAACGAAAGGAAGAGACATTAAACGCTCCATTTCATGAGAGGCCAAAGTGAACTGGACTTAAAACACCACTGCTAATGTATAATCAAGGAAAGTCAATCGCAAGGGAATGGTTGCCTGTCATGTGAAAGTCATAAGTTGGTTCCAGCAGGTAAGAGAAAGATGACACCAACAAGTTACCAACTGAAAACACGATATTCTGAAAGACAATTTTAAAGGATCAATGTTAATGGAAAGTTGACCTTGGGAGCTCAAGTCAAAGTTCGCTTTGGAAGGTTAAGGTAATGTTGACCTCGAAAGGTCAATTCAAAGTTGACCTCAGTAAGTCAAGGTCAACTTTCAGGTGATAGTGAGACAAAGTCGGGTCAAGAGAAGGCATCGGGTCAAGGTAACGTCGCGGGCCGGGAGACACGCCATCTGAGCATTCACCGCCGTGGTAAATTATTGGGGTAGCCTTGGCTGGGGTAATGTGGATTGTTAGGGTAGTCACAGGTACCGCGCACAGGGGGTGTACACCATATCATTTACGTATTCCTAAGTTGTTACATTAATTCAGTTTTCCTCAGCTCATTCATTATGAGGGTAATTTTGTTGATCATAAAATTAAACTGCATAGAGTGGGGAATTTTCTTTTCCTTTATATTTTTCTTTTCACAATCTTTGCTTTTTTTGTTAAGTTTTATTGTACTTCCCCAATATTCCACGAATATATGTAGACTTAATATTTTTTATTGTGAAATAAAAAAAAAACATCCCGGTGCAATAACTTTTACTAGAAATCACCCACTGAAAATTGGTCCAAAAGGTATTATGGCAGTTGTCATGCTGAAATGGTCACTTTCAATTGTCGTTCTTCCATAAGATAAACATTAAAACTCTAAAAGTCAGTAAGGCGTAGCGCCGGGGGCCGATGCAAATTATAATGTGTAACATATGATTAAAACAGTTGTTGTTTTAAAATGTTAAAAACAGAAGTGTATTGTTTATGTTTATGTTTGGATTGTGATATTTTCTAGAAGTTGAATAAAATATTTGTCTTGTGTAAAACTATATTTTGAATTTTTGTAATAAAATAGGCACTTTATTACCTAATGGATTAGGCCTACTGCTCATCTACTGGACACTACCTTCCATACCGTACGCGTGGTTTTATCCTACGAAGCACACAAACTGATATGAAGGAGGAAAAAATTTGTGCTTACCAAATAGATAGAAAAAATTTTTAATGTTATAAAACAATTAAAAACTTGTCATACACATTTGTTATCAACCAATGAACTTAACAATGGGAAAACCAAATTAAACTAGTTTATGTACTGCAAAGTTATTAAGAAATAACTAAGATGTATTCCAAACTTTTTTATACCAAATGAATTAATGTGCTTATTGAATTGCTATTATTGGGATTATCTAATATTTTTAGATCAAAATAACGTGTTTAATCTTAATAACGTTTTTGATGACAAATTACGGTCAATCAACAAAAGTGTTCATTGGAATTAAAACTATAAATATATATTTTCAATTTTTAGAAATTTTCTCTTGTAATAACGACATAGTGTATTCCAGTAAAAAGCTTGAAAACCCTTGGAGGTGTGTAAACCAAAACTTAAAAGCAGGTGAATTAAACCAATTAGTCATCACCCTCAAAGTGAAAAACTTGCCGCCAATATTTGTCTTCAGAAATAAACAGGACGAAATTCGGAACGGAGGAATTATTATGCATTTCAATACATTGTAAAGTAAAATTATCTTTTAGTAATTTATATTTATTAAATCATCAACTGATAATTTATAAGTATACACTAATTAAAGTAGAAATATTCAAAGTTTTGTTACATATATTCCCCTAAACGGCCACTGGAAATCTCAACCAAAGACAGCAATTATAATTGACTCTCAGAAGTGAGTAAGCAGGTTACTGTACATCTCAGGGTTTTCTGTTTTACCCAGTATGCTCAAATTCGATCACCAGTTGCAGAGCAACTAGTATTTACTCCCAACCACCACTTATTCACAACCCTCCCATTAATGGAACGTCAAGAAACTGAAAATTTTATTAGATGCTATACAACACATCGTAGTAATCACTTTACTCATAACTGAAAGCTTAACATGGCTATGAGAAGCCCATGGCTACGTGAACTCTATAGGCCGTTAAAGTAACTATACAGGGTGTTTGGTAGTTAATGTCAAAAATTTTAAGGGGTTATTATGCATGTATTTCCTCGACATTCCTCAAGAAATTCTAAAAGTGGTTTATATACCTGCTTTCTGTAATCCACATTGGTTGCTGGGGCAACTAGTTTCGATTCTTCATTAGTGAATCATCATCAGGCCGTACAGAGGATGTCGTAGCACTTCATAAGAAGGTTGTCAAGAAGAATAAAATCACAAATAAATACACATAAACACGGACACGGACACAACGAACAACGAACATAATAAATACGAAAGACACGTGGTTTGGCGAGCGACGCGACCGGGCGGAAGTTGAGCCTAGACTGCCGGCCAACGTGGACAATGACGTCACTCTCCTTGTTCTTATCACCTGTGGGTCGCATTCCTCATGGTGTTCTCCCCCTCCTGTAACTTGATAGCCGTATCATAGATAAAACAGGAGGGGGAGAACACCATGAGGAATGCGACCCACAGGTGATAAGAACAAGGAGAGTGACGTCATTGTCCACGTTGGCCGGCAGTCTAGGCTCAACTTCCGCCCGGTCGCGTCGCTCGCCAAACCACGTGTCTTTCGTATTTATTATGTTCGTTGTTCGTTGTGTCCGTGTCCGTGTTTATGTGTATTTATTTGTGATTTTATTCTTCTTGACAACCTTCTTATGAAGTGCTACGACATCCTCTGTACGGCCTGATGATGATTCACTAATGAAGAATTGAAACTAGTTGCCCCAGCAACCAATGTGGATTACAGAAAGCAGGTATATAAACCACTTTTAGTATTTCAAAGTAATCCGGAGGCTAGAACCATTCAATATGACTCAAGAAATTCTTGTTTTTATCAACATCTACTAAACTTATTGGCACTTTTTATAAGATTATTAGAATGTACATAAAATTTCCTTTTTGATTAAGTGCAGTTTACCCAAAATAAATCCTCTTAAGGCCATATAAAATCGACTTGAAAAGAAAATTTTGGAAAATTGAAAAAAGGCACTATAACTTGTTGAAGAAATTGTTTTATACTTCATGCTACAAACTGTCAATTTTCATCAAAACTTCCTCACATTCTACGCTTTAAAATGATATACAATAAGTGCCCTTTCCTATTTAGTTAAGGAGAAGAAATCGGCATTAAACATAATTTTGAACTGTTTTTCATGAAATATAATACAAATTCAACATTGGAGATACCTTCAAAAAACTTCATTCAAGGGTCGTATCCAATGAATTCTTAAATAAAACTTCATTGGGTTTTCTCAGATCATGCAAAACATTAAACGCCCTAATATTTAAATATGTCACAAACCACACCCTAAAGGTCGAATACATATGAAGTGAAAAACATAGAGTTTTTGTTATAATGATTTTAATTGAAAGTTGAATTGCCTGCCATTTCCGACTCGGTCAACTATTTGAAGTGCGGTTTGCGGCATTAAACTCTGCCAAACAAGGCCTTTAATTTGATGTACTTATCAACCTATGCTTACATTTAAGATTTTGGACTGACTCTTAGTGGGCCATCTTGACGGTTGAGGGACAAATAAGTACGTTATTATCATCAGTGATGATTTGTGGAAGTTGGCATTTTTAACTGTTGTGATCTAAAAGTTATAAAATAAGTTTCAGATTTAATTGTCACCCTGTTTAATGTATGATAATTTCCAACAATGATAATTATTTAATGAAAAATCTGCCAATAATTATGTTTAAAGCTGATTTTTGCCCCTTAGGCAAATAGGAACTACCACTTATATTACATCATTTCGAAGCTTAGAATGAGGGGAAGTTTTGGTTAAATTTGACAGTTTGTAGCTTAAAGTATAAAAAATTTTTCTTCAGCAAGTTATAGTGCCTTTTTTCTCAATTTTCCACAATTTTCTTTTCAAGTAGATTTTATATGGCTTTAAGAGGGCTTAATTGGAACAAAGTGCACTTATGCTAATAGGAAATTTTGTGTACTTTCTAAAAGTGTCATAAAAAGTGCAAATAAGTGTGGTAATTGGTGATAAAAATGAGAATTTGTTGTTGAATGTCGAGAAATTTCAAAAAGTTGAAAAATGACTGTTACTGGAAAGTGGAGTGAGATGTAATTGTGTAAATTGCGTATTCCTGTTGCATTTTACATGTATCATAACCCCTTAAAATTTTTCGGGTGACACTGACTACCAAACACCCTGTATATATAAACTTTTGAACTTCCGCTATTTACATTTCCATAGTTTTTTAATTCATACTTTTTAACCCGGAAATAAAAAATTATTAAATTTTTGTCCTTCCTGTTAAATAATCCTGAATATTTATATTTTTAAATCAATAGTTGTTGTTTTTAAATCAATAGTTATATTTTTAAATCATTAGTTTAAATCAATGAATTTTCATTCATCAATATTAAATTTTGTTGTTAGTTCTACGTATGTAATTTCAACATATGGTGAAGAAAGATTGTTAATCTGTTATTGCTGTCTCATTTACAAATTTTATTTTCCTGGTATTAAAATGTAAATATAAACTCACAGTTGTTATCAAGATACAAAAAACTTAATGCTTTATTCAGTAAAAACTGATGGCAATTAAAAGGTATTTCAATGAAATAAAATCATTCATTTCATTGATTTCCATTCACTTTTTTAAAGGGAGAATAGGTTGACTTTGAGGGAAGTTTTTTTACTTTGACGTTAGAGTTTTCGCAAAGTAATTGTGTCAACACCATTGATTCGAGGATATTATATTTAGGTTTTCCAATTATATCCGAAGTATAAAGTGGAAAAAGTGCTTTTTTAGGTTCACCAATAAAATAGGTTCGTTTTTAAATTACCCCTATTTTTTTACACCTTATTTTTTTAGTTCGACCGAACTTTACTTGCAAAAAATGTTCTAAAATAATCTTCTTTGAAATAACGATTTTTGAAAACGGTTTATTTATTTTATTTTAAAATTAAATACTGTTGTATTGTAACTTGAAAATATATAATTTAAATCTATATCACAGTTGCTAGCTTCAACCACTGATGTGACATGTGGCTAACGTTGATTACCCCCAGTGTTGCCACTACCACAACCCTGATTATCCCACAAAGGCTCCAGTGCTGGCAAATTTATCATTAGATAATCAACTGATTATGTGAAATTCTGATGATTATGCAGGTTCTAAAATTATTGATAAGTTCACATGTTTAGTATGGAATCCACAGTTTAACTCAGTTGTTAGTTTTAATTCTCTAACGCTTAACATTAAAATTAAAATTTGACATTACGTAGGTTGTTAATTATATTATGATGTATTCAAAAGTTTTTTAAATGTAATTAAAAATCCAATGTATCTAAGGATTATCATATTCGATTCAAAGAAAGTCAGCTTAATTCTAAAATTAATTATAAACTTCAATTTTCAGATGACTTATGAAGCTTTGCGTTGTGATTCGCATTGTTAAAATATTGTGTATAATAATCAATAATAGCTGGCTGGATAGATGAGTGGTTATAGTGCAAGCTTTTGAATTTAAAGTGTGCCCTTTCCATTCTGAGAAAAAATTATAGCTTTTTAAAGTTTGATTCAGGACCCGTTGTGTACTGTCACTGGGATTTTAATTAATTATGCTCCCTAACAACTGGTCGACGTTAGATAGTAACAAAACTGGGGTTTAGACTATTCCACATCAAAAGTGTCTTGTAAGTTTGTAATACCAATTATTTACTCGTTTGTGGGCTTTATTTTAATTTTATTTTTATTTTATTTTAAATATGATTTATTTTTTTCACTTTCCAGTATAAAATTATGATAATACACCTTCTATGATACCTTAAAATACGAAAAGTTTCCAATAAAAAGTTTGTATATGTCTTAAGACAATTTAAAACTAATATTTAATGCCCAAAAGAAATATATGATTAAAATTTACTTTTATCAAAGAGATGTAAGGAATGCAATAGTGATAGTTGGAAATATATTACAGATTAAAATGTTATAAATAATGATAAAGAGTAAAAAATAAGCTAAGATCATGGTTATACAAAACTTTAAACTTTTTAGTAGCTTTCGGTTACTACTAGTGTCTATATTAGGAAGATTAAAACGCATGTTTTGTTATCGAAGTAAAAAAATTACAATTTATTTAACAACAAAATTAATTATTATTCAGCAGAATCATTGGCACAATGTAAATAAACCATTATAAAGAGGAAATTAGCTACTTACACTAACATTAGTCTAAAACAATTATCAAGCTGAAAGTTTAAATTTATTCCAGTGTGGTCAAACGCTTGGAAATTGTTGCATGAAAAGAGGGGGAAGTCAATTAGAGCAAGTAAAGTTTTTCCTTGCCATCCTGCTTTACATTATTGCCTTTTGACAATAACAAACAGCTTTTAACCATCAAAGGAGTAAATTGAAATGCTTATAAAACACTTGATAAAAGGCTTTCGTTATTTTTATGGCAATTAAATAAAATTATCATGTCACTAATAGAAATTTTGTTCAATTAATAGTGTTAAAAACTTAGTTGTTTGATTTATTATATAATAATTACCTGAATTGCGGTGTTACGAACTTAATGGAAAAAACAACTAAATTAGATTTGATTGAAAACAAGAAGTGAAAGATGCGTGCGGCTATAAGGGGTTCTGTACGGGAAAAGTAATTAAATCAGGGCAATTCTTTATGAACACCTGATGTATATACAATAATTTAATCTAAGTATTTTTCATTAAGTTCGTAACAACTAAACTCATGTAATTGACAACAATGCAGTTTACCTTTAATGAAGTACAAAAAATAAATAAATAAATAAATAAGGAATGGTGAGTTAGTGAGAAAAGTGGCTTTGTGTCCTAATCACAAAACTCACTCCCCTGTTATTGTCGATTGACAGACTTTTAATGTGAACATTTTGAATGCGTGGAACTAATGTATAAGTATTAAGCAGGCTATTTAAGCAGGTTATATATACATTTTTTTTAAGAGAGACAGTGTGTACCTCTTATGACCAAACCTAGAACGAACTAAAAAGTTGAATAAGAGATTTAAAAGTAACCTAAGGCGCATACCTAGAGGGGTATTAAGATTGTACAGAGCTGTTAAAGTAGTCATTTGCTAAAACGTAAAATAAAAGGATATCCTCCCATAATATTTCTCATATTATTCGGTTTCAAGACGTTGTGGATAATCCGTATATCACAGTATATAAGCGATATTTCAACATTCCATTTCTTACTAACCTTCGGTGGTCATTGTTTCTTAAATTATGTTTTATCTCTAATAATATACCTTTTTAATTTAATTTATTGGAACAATAAAGATTTTTGTATTAAATTAAAACTCATACTTTAAGATACTTGTTTTGGACCAAAAATCTGTTATTAATAAGCCATACAAAAATCTATAACTACCATAACAAATACGTATATATTTTCATTGCCAATGTCATAAGCGGTTTTCAAGTAATAAAATCAATTAATAGAGCTACAATTGCTTTTTTATTCAATGTCACAAACTATTAACATGAATTCCACAGCTTTTTCCATTAGTCTACATGTAAAAGATATGATTACCACCACAAGAAATTAATGTTACTAACGAATTCATAAATATCGAATTATCTGAACTGTCAACTCGCATTAGAAGCTATTGTAACCTAATTGAGGTCCAAGTGAATCCGCTTGATTTATAAATTACAAAACAAACGATATTAATGTGGTTCCTGGTTTTAACACGACACGATAAACTTGATTATATTAAAATCATAATTCCTAATTTCCAAAATATTAGTTTCCTGATCAATCCCTTTTACACCTCTAGTTTGAACTGAAATATTAAAAACTTAATACGGCCGCATTATAAAAAAAATTATGAATTTGTTTATTACAATCGAAATTTAATTCTACCCTCATACTCTGTGAGCTGCTATTTAATAGTTGTGCCGTTTTATTTTTGATATACAGAATGTGATTATTGCCCACATTTTGTGTTTGTAATTATAAGTTTAATATGCAATTATATACTTTATATGTAACTATATGTTATATGTTTTGGATTTCTCGGAACTAAGAGAGTTGGTAAAACGTTAATTTCATTCAAATTCAAAACAGGGAATAGGGTATTTATTTATTAAAAGTGTTTGTGTGAAATTGATCTGCTAAATTCAATAACTGTGTGAGATTGTAAGTTTTTAATATACCAAATATATTTTTAATTACATAAACATATTTAGGTATTTCAATAAAATCCATTACTTGGAAAATATCGATGTTACAAAAAAAATAATAAAGTTGAGGCTACATACAAAAATATATTGATTCACAGCACAATGTGGTCGAATATGAGATTAAAATAAGATTACCTTAATATTTGGATTAGTATCGCTTTATTGGGACTTTATTGAAGTTGTGAAGGAAATTTTAAATGAATTGAAAAATCCAGATTAAAAAAGGTTTTTATATCACAAAAAGACGGATCTCACTGCAATGTGTTTTAGGCCCCACATTCTTTTCAATAAACCCCACCAACGCATGCCGTTGTCGCTCATTAATTCTGTATTCAAACTGGGATTTATTTTTTTTCACTTTCCAGTATAAGATTACAAAAAAATACAGATCAGAAATATTATTACGTTACATTTGGTTTAAGGAGGCTTAAAAAATTACTGCTTCTATTGTTTTTTTAACATTTAAGCACAGCTATTAAAATGGAGCTTAAAATATTTTGTTTATGTAACTTTTGTAATTTTGTAATTTGATGTAAATTGTATCTACGTATCATATGTTTCCAAAAATATTTATCAAAGTCAGGATATCCAAGAATGATCTCATACAAACTTTCAAATTTATCAATCCTTATTGAAACTAGTACGTTGAATTAAGTTTATTTTCCCACTTAAATACACTTCCATGAAATTAGTTTATAGATTTGATAAAACTATAGTAGAGGTAATAAACTTCGTTGATCACTACATACTCGTTCCTTTGTTGTACTCCTTTGAGTAATCCAACCTTTTAAAACCGACTTTTGCCCATATTCAAGTTCATCCCATCATAAAAGTCCCTAAAATCCAACCAACAACTTACTTTTAGCCATCATCTACAATGCTTGTTTGGTTTTTGTCTGCATAATAATTACAAAGTTTTCTCATAATTGGATGTAATATTTTAAAAAATTATTCAACTTAAACAAAAAAGTCTATTGGTCTATTTTAATTATAAAGAAATGTAAATATGAATATAAACGTCAAAGGTCAGGAAAGGCCAGAACTCAACGAATAAGTATATTTATATGACTAAATCAAAGTCACATTAATATTCATAGACCATTCTAAAGGAATGTGGAAGATAAAAGGCCAATTTTGTGAAAATAAAAGCTTTCCTCAAAATAATAAGATATTAATGGAGTAACTCCACAAACACTTTTGAACATTTTATACATTATATGTTTTACTATTTAATTTTCATTATATTAATTGGCAAAATATGAGAGAGATTATTTCTGATTTGAGGTTCATACATTAAAAAAAATTAATCAAGTTGATGATGTTAACGAGCTCATATTGTTATAAATAAAAATCTTTGCTTTCATTTTACAACCTAAATTTGCATAGTTAAAAATATTTATCCTACTAAATTACTCTTAAAAGAGTTAATAAAATATTATTGGAATAGACGAATAAAAAAGTAAATAATTTTCCACCCAATTAAAAATCATAATTGTTAAAGTGATTGTATCGGCAATTTTTTGTATCCACGTGTGTGTTAGTTGTGTTTTGGTGTAAAAATGTAGAGTTAAACGTGCCCCATCTTGGTTAAATTTACAAATTTTATTTGTGTTTTAAGTTTCATTTAATTTCGTTGTAATAATCGTTTAATTAGTTTCTTGTCCATCTTGACTTAAAAGCAGTTCAACAGAAGGTGAATTCAATGTATTAATACGATAGATCTTGCATATAGGAACAGGGCCCAATAGAGGCTAAATAACCGGTTTTGTGTGTATGTATATGTAAAGATGAATTCAATCATTTCATATAAAATACTATATTTACTTTATTGTGATGAAATGAATTTTGAATTATTTAACATATGTCAATTAATATGTGTGTAGTTTTATATTTTAAATTCAAAAATTATAAATCTTTGTCAACCTTGGTAAACTTTAAATTAGCATTCAAATTCTATGAATTAAAATGACTGTTCCCCCAGTTCAATAAAATCAGACGGAATTTCCAACTTGTAATTGATAACTTTAAAGATGAGTTGTATCTATAATTAAAGTAAATTTTTAAGAAAAACCATTCTAATACTACTAAAGAGGAAAAGACTTCAAATGATATTTTATGATTTTTACACCATCTTTTTGTATCAATAATATCACTGGTCAAACATTTACACAACGCAGTTTCATTAATCAAATCCTATGTCTTGGTTACGTTTTGATGTGTTGTAACCAACAAGGTTAAACTAGATTATAGAGTGCTGTAAAGATAGGGAAGTTTGTCCCCTGTTGATTGGCGCAAATTTAACCCACTTTTACTACCGCTCCTTAGTATCCAGTCCTTTGTTTACACTTTCCCATCAGTTATTTGCCATTTTACCCACACCTATCCAACATTTCTATTTTAACCAATCTCAGTAGACTCTCCACAGACCATCAATTGAAAGTGGTTTTAGAAACAAAAACCATAACAACATATAATCAGATGTTTTAAAAGTATAATTTTTTATAATTATAAAAAATATAATCATGATTTTTGAAGATTGTTGCGACCAATCTGAATAGCTAAAACTGGTAACCAAGGAAACAAAGGTAAAGTTTGGGATGGTTACCAAGAAAACGTCAACAACTGTTGGTGAAATGGCGGAAACAACAGGTACAAAAAATTTTGTCACTCTAGTGTATATCACTATATAGTATTAAACTCGTTGGTTGTAACTTTTTCTACATCCCAACAATAGTTGGGATTTTATATTAATTTAATAATATCCTAATACAAATATACTTTTGTCATCACTGGATCCAATAGTGTGTGGAACAAACAACATATTACGTACACATCTTTCACTTCCGGATACCAGCACCAAACTTTGGGAATTGACTAAACACATGTAAAAGAGTAAAAATCTGCCGGGAGGCAAACTTAAAAATAATGACGTCACGAGCAGTGACGTCATCAATATGGCCGCTCAGCCAATTACAATAATGTCGCATATCTCGGAAACCCCTTAACCGATTTTGACATTTGACATCTTATTTGAAAGGTCTAATCGTGATCTATAATAAAGTACGTTACACTTTTAGCGCTAAAAGCAACAGTTTTTGAGTATTTTGTAAAATATTAATTTTTATAAGTATTTGTAATATAGCGAATTACCCATAGGGAAGAAGCTAGTACCGTAGGTCTCATGGTAAGACCTAAGCCCGGGACCATGTTACTTTTTCGTTTTGAGGTGCCCAGAGACCAAAAACAATAGTCATTAAAATTTTATATGTGCATATACATTTATATGTGCGTATGTATGTATGTATGTATATGTCCCTAGACACAATAACTTTGGTTAAAACGGTCCGATCAAGACCAAACTTAATACAGATGTGTAATCCTACGTTTATTTGGACGAGTTCGTAAACCAGATGTATCGACCTACCGGAAGGGTTAGTTTTAGGGGGTTTTGTACCCCCAAAATGGTTTTTTTTCATATTTCATATGTAGGCCTAATTTAAAAATTTTTTAAATTTTGATTTTCACCACTGGCTTTAGCTAAAAAAAAAACAAACAATTTAGTATTTTGCAGCTTTGCTCTATCCCCATTGGTCACCGAGATATTAAAAAGTCTAAAAACAGTACATTGTATTTTGGGGCTCCAATGTTAATCTTAAGGAGAAAAAGAATGTGTTAATATTTCAGTTACTAACCAATATATTTTGATAAAATTTGGTATTTAGCTTCATTTGTCTGATATCCATCCATTTATGGTAAAAAAATCTTGGTTTTGTACTTATCATGGCAGCAACCTACATACTCTTACCCCCATGTTAATCACATGGAGAATAGGCAAACTCCTTTATTTATGGACATATATTGATGAAACTTAGAATATGACTTCCTATGGCAAAATAATTCTTTTACCTAAAATTACCTACTTTCAGTGTTCCCCATTGCAGCATACCTGCATACTCTTTCTCTATATTTATTATAGGGATAATAGGCATTTATTTTCCTATTTATGAAAACGTGATGAAATTTTGTTAACAGGTTCATCTGGTCAAAACTAATATTAATTGGGAAATTCGCTGAGTATGCATGTCTGCTGCGACGGAGGGGTATTATGTATGTAAATTTAGCATAAAAAATTTATTTCGATCATATGAAGTCATATACCAAGTTTCATCAATATATGTCCACAAATAAAGTAGTTTGCCTATTCTCCAAGTGATTAACATGGGGGTAAGAGTATGTAGGTTGCTGCCATGATAAGTACAAAACCAAGATTTTTTACCATAAATGGATGGATATCAAACAAATGAAGCTAAATACCAAATTTCATCAAAATATATTGGT
Source organism: Neoaliturus tenellus (assembly GCA_030545055.2). Classification (NCBI taxonomy): domain Eukaryota; kingdom Metazoa; phylum Arthropoda; class Insecta; order Hemiptera; family Cicadellidae; genus Neoaliturus; species Neoaliturus tenellus. The sequence continues at coordinate 229,338,396 of CM061531.1, forward strand.
TAGTAAGTGAAATATTAACACATTCTTATTCTCCTTAAGATTAACATTGGAGCCCCAAAATACAATGTACTGTTTTTAGACTTTTTAATATCTCGGTGACCAATGGGGATAGAGCAAAGCTGCAAAATACTAAATTGTTTGTTTTTTTGAGCTAAGGCCAGTGGTGAAAATCAAAATTTAAAAATTTTTTAAATTACATATGAAAAATGAAAAACCCCATTTTTGGGATACAAAACCCCCTAAAACTAACCCTTCCGGTAGGTCGATACATCTGGTTTACGAACTCGTCCAAATAAACGTAGGATTACACATCTGTATTAAGTTTGGTCTTGATCGGACCGTTTTAACAAGAGTTATTGTGTCTAGGGACATATACATACATACATACATATGTATATGCACATATAAAATTTTAATGACTATTGTTTTTGGTCTCTGGGTACCTCAAAACGAAAAAGTAACATGGTCCCGGGCTTAGTTCTTACCATGAGACCTACGGTACTAGCTTCTTCCCTATGGGTAATTCGCTATATTACAAATACTTATAAAAATTAATATTTTACAAAATACTCAAAAACTGTTGCTTTTAGTGCTAAAAGTGTAACGAACTTAATTATAGATCACGATTAGACCTTTCAAATAAGATGTCAAATGTCAAAATCGGTTAAGGGGTTTCCGAGATATGCGACATTATTGTAATTGGCTGAGCGGCCATATTGATGACGTCACTGCTCGTGACGTCATTATTTTTAAGTTTGCCTCCCGGCAGATTTTTACTCTTTTACATGTGTTTAGTCAATTCCCAAAGTTAGGTGCTGGTATCCGGAAGTGAAAGATTTTTACACTTGTTCCACACAATACAAGTTAGATACGTCAATGTCTATACTAATTATTATATTAATGGGATATTATTACCTTAATAATATTCTGTTAATCTCTGTACAAAACCCCCTGACCGGCTTTTAAAATATTTTTTTATTTGTTAGCTTACCTGATCAAAAATTCGTAATTACGTTTTAGACATGAAAAACTACTTTTTTAAGGTACCATTTGTTAATTCAGACTTCTAGAAGACAGCCCAGTGAAGTCATGGAAATCTTGAAAGAAAGCAAAATTTCATCTGTTTATCAAATTAAAGTTCTTCATTATTAGAGAAAAATGTTTGTCGCAAAAATGTTCTTGGAAAGATCACTTAAAATAAACTTTGAACTAAAATAATGTTGCCAACATGTATAAATGTAATAAATTTTGACACAGACAAGCTTAAAACGTCATATTTGTACTATACTACTCAATTATTGACCTTTGATGTTATGTGTGATTTCACATGGGCAAAAAATCTTCTATACTACTTTAAGGGACTATAAGGGACTACGCTAAAGAAGATCTTGGAGGAATCTGCATTTGCCCAGGTCATTTGGTACAGGATTCAAAAAAGAATTTCAATATGGTGATTTGACAAACACAAAAAATGTACGACCATTACTTTTTGGACAGGTGGTATATAAAAATCAAAACAAGGAGACAAGAGCTCCTAAAATTTACCATATTATTTACTTTAATACTAATTTATTCAAGTAATTTAAGAAGGCTTTCACTAAACTGAGAGATTTGTGCTAAACTCCGGCAGTTTTCCAGGAGTCTTATCTTGGTAATAAGACAGAGGATCAAGCTCTCCAACTTCTCAGACCAAGTTATCGAATTGGGATGTAATCATTGTGGCGAAACTTAGTACTTTTCATCTAAAATTCTACAAATTCAATATTTTATTCTTAGATAAATAGATCCCTTTCCAAAAGTGTTCTTAAATAACATATATGCTTTGATGCATAGCATTTAATTCTACTATTATATTTGATAATAATCATATTACATGTTAACTTGTGTTAACATGTTTTTCAATCTAGAATATGGTACACCTGAATGTTTAAACCAAGTAGGTCATTCACAGCGTAGTTCCTTTTGACATTCAACAATCAGTTTATTTCAGTGTTATAATTCAACTGAATTCAATTTTTGGCATAAGACTTTAGGAACAAAAAAAACTTATATTAAAAAGATATAATTTCAAGAAAAAGAGATATCCTTGATTCTAATAAAATCACATTTACTTGAGTTCTATGTTTCAGTTAGTTATATATTTAATTCTCATAAATAATTTAAGAAACAAATTTATTATAACATATAAGGGGTTCTCACGTTTGTTAAGATTTTTAATAATTGTGCAGCTTAAGTATGATTTTCAAGTATTTGAAAATGTTCCACGAACCAAATATTTTGTATTATCAAGCTTGTGCAACCAAATATCTTATCCACGCGGTGATATGCCCATACTGATTTTGTGTCTATAATCATTTAAATATGAAATAGTCCGTATTTTATCTTAGACTATCATGTGTCATTATTATAAAAGAATTACTTAAACTACGTTTTTAGTGTCACATTTTTATTTTACTAACCCTCAGTGGTGACTAAATATTAATGGAACAAAGTGCTACTGACGTGGCGAGCCAAAGTTTTGGTAAAAAGTTTAGAATGATGAAATTAAAACTGTGTTAATAAAAAATCCCGAAAAGCATAGTCCTATTTATTGATTTTTAATCCTCTATATTATTTTTCTTAACTGGTTTTATCGAATACGAGTAGTTGCCTGTCAATACTTGACGGATCAGCTCCACCCGTGGTGAATAAAGCGCTAGGCAGAACTCTGAAACATGTATAAAGAGTACTTTTTAAATTGCTTTTTCCTTTCAATTGATCATCTTCTTTAAGTGATTAAGAAGCTTAAAGTATAGTACTAAATAATTTAACAATCCAAACTTAGGCCTATTTATTTATTTTTAATACACCAACTATAAAACTGTAAAGTTTAAATAGTATAAAACTAACTATTATTATTTTTCTTTTCATTTAAAGAATAATTCGTTATGACTTCATACGTTTTTAGGTTATAGTAAATATGGAGAGTTTGCTCTTCTACTGTTCTAGACAAAACACCTCGTGTGTATACAATCAGCTGATTAGAAGCCTGTAAACTAAATTCATTGCAAAGGTTTGGAAATGTCGATATTTTTAGTTTAATAAATTAAGATAACGCTAAAGTAAATAACATTTGCTAGAATTGAAAAGTTTAGCTTTTATTTGGTATATATTGCACGTAAATCGAACCTGTGGAAGTCCCAGACGAACATTTAAAATGTTTGCTTTTTTAGCTGTGTTAAATCTCCATAAGAAAAGTTTATTTCTCTGTTTTTGACAGATTTAACGTACGTATTTTCTAAATACAAATAAAACCTGCTTATGTAGGACAAAAAAGTTTGTTGACAAACCCCATGTAAATCGTCCGAGTAGAAGTCTCAGACTGACGAAACGTCACTGAGAGACGTGACGAAATGTCACTGACGAATATTTTTCTACAAAATTTTTAGGATTTTTTAACATTCCCTTAAAGAAAAGTTTATTGAAAAGTCATTGATCTGAAATGTTCCCCATTTCCAAAATCCTTTTGGGTGTTACATTACATATGGATCATTTCAATCATCATTTCAATATCAATTCAATATGCTTATATGAATTACTTCTATTACTTACTATGAGTTACTTATATGAATTAAATGTTATAAAACCACACAATAATTGAGCTAGTTTAGAAATTTTTCTGTAGACAGAATATCTCATCACATTTCAAACTGATTTATAGCCTTTTAATTTAAATTATAGACTTTTCTGTGGGGATATGAAACAAACTTGAAAAACTTGTGGGGATATTTATAACTTGAGAAATTTATCAAAATTTGACTGTTCAAACGAAAATCGAATTTGGTAGAGCGAAACCCAATTTCTACACTGTTATAGCTGCAAAATAAAGTTTGGCAATTCCACAACACAGGTAATTGAGTTTTACTTCTATCTCAGTGGTCGGGATAATTGAACTGAACACTGAAATTAATGACATCTCATCCCCAATAACGGCCCTGTTACATTTATGACTTTCATTTATTTATGAATGAAATGGCAATAAGTTTTAAATTGCACTTCATAATAACATACATTCTCTTTTTAAGTTGCAATATGTGTTTATCAAAATTATACACAAAAGAGTTTTATCGTTTCAATGTACACAGAGGCCAGAAATTTGATCGTTTGGCATTATCATTTTTATCATTTGGCATTGGCCCAGGAAAAGCATTGCATTCAACTTAACTTTTATTTTTAAACATAGAAAATCATTAAAATGTTTACCAAATCTTGTCACTGTTTATATATATAAATATATTTTAAATATATATGTAAATAATTTAAACTAAAAGAGACTGTATTAAGAAAAATAAAAATGTTTCATAAAATCTGAGGCTGTTATATAGTTTTAAATTAATGCAAGGTTCAATAGAGCATGAAAGTTACTTTTAAGATTGATTTGTATTGTATTTACTTATAGATGGACAGTGATTATATACACGTGTAAAGTTACAGAGCAATAAAAAAAATAATTTAAGAAACATTGTAAAGGGGAAGATTGAATGTCAATATGTAATCAATACTACCCATGTGAAAAAGTTTTGAAGCTCTTAAAATTGATTTAAAAATAGAATGTATTCCTTTTTCCACGAATTTATTGTATCCATGGGTAAGATGTAAGTGGTATAGATGCAAAACTATTAAATCACTTCAAATGTCTTTCTTTGGTGACTGCCACATAAATAATTTAATTTGATACAAACAGAATTAATTTTAAAAGTGCTTAGTACAAGCAATAACAAATTAGGCATTTTCAGATAAATAATACTCTAAATTTGAAATTATTAAACAAAAAATGGTTAAAATTATTAGTTAAAAAACTAATCTATTTTTAAGTTTTCAGAGTAAATTTTCAAATTTAATGGAATGTCCGAAAGTGCAGCAGAGTAGTTAGCGATGCATTGACAGCGATTGATGTAAATGTCATGACTAATTGGGCTTCTGCTTTCATTAGCTTTATATTGGCATTTTGTTGCCTTTTACCATTTCAATTACTATGATGAGTAATTCCTCAATTGAAATAGGTTATTGATTTACTAAATGAAAGGTTTAATCTAGTTCTATATTGGGTAAATATTTTATTTAATACTGTTCGATCGTTTTACGAAAAAATTTGTGTTTTCTCATGTATCTTAATTGTATAATTTCACATGTATAATGAATTTTAATCTGCAAAATAAAAATAGACTTTATGTTTTTTATCATGCACAAGCAGTTGCTACTGAATATCTTATCCCTTTGATAAATGGGTTGATGACGAATTAATTGACATTTATTTCAAAGAAATGACAAATACTTTTGACAACATTTTATTTTTGGCCCTTCTACCTCACAGTGGTATAAGTTATAATCCCCAGAGTATGTTTTGAGTGCAATTCTTAGATCTGTAGCTCTAGGTTTAGTTTTTTTCTGTGTAAACAACAGTAACGATTTGACTAATGTTGATAGCGGTTCTCACTGGTCACTTTTGTTTTATGATAATAAGACAAATCAATCAGTTCATTTTGATTCTTTAAAAGGTTGTAACAAATTGGCAGCTCAAAAACTCTTGAAAAATCTTGCTTTTCCAACAGGAGGTTATTACGAAGCAGAATATTTTCAACAGAAAAACAAATTTGAATGTGGTTTCAATGTAATTTTAAATGCTAAGTATGTTCTTTACCACTATTGTATTCCTGGAATTGAAATGTCTTTTTCTGATTGGTTTCACTGTGCCAATAAAAGCATTGCTGGTGTGATTAAATCTAAGGATCAGGTAATAAATGGTTCTAGTAATGTTACACCTCTAAGAGTGCAAAAAACTAAGTCAGGCTCTTGGACTATAGTCCGCAAAAAAAAGTAAGTTCACAAACAGTCAACTCATCTGTTAGCCCTACCTTTGTTAGTGAAAATAGTTTCCACGTTCTTGAGGTTTCTGAAAACCCGGAGTCTTGTCCTGAACCATGTGAGACTTCGTCTCCATCAACCGGCGAAACCCAGGAATATAAATCTGTCAAAATTTGTAATCGCTCACCAGATAAATTGTCGATAGTGCGGGCTATCCAAGCTAAAACTCCTTTGTCTCAGGTTACAAGTAATACCTCAGAGAGTACTGAATCAACAGATTCAGTAAGAGTAAATCATTCCATTGTAAACGATAGAACATCTCTTGTTGTCCCTGAGTTTGTTTCAAATATTAATACAGATTTGTGTAAGGAGTTAGTGACTTTTGACAGTATTGGTAAATTTTAAAAACGCATAATAACAATCTTGTCTGATAGTCATGGTCGGCATTTGTCTGAACTAATTAGTAGCAAGTGTCCAACCAATTTTGATGTTTTAAGTATTGTGAAACCTAATGGCAATGTAAAAAAGTTACATGTGATTTTGATACAATATTATCTGATATGACTGTTGAAAGTGTGATTGTTCTATTTGCAGGTACAAACGATGTTAGCTCTGGACCTTGTAGTAATAAAATCATTTTACGCTTTGAGGATTTAATAAAAAAATCCGAAAACAAGTGTCAGCTTGTAATAATTGGTCTGCCTTTTAGGCATGATCAACCTCAGCTGAATTCCCAATTTTTTTATATTAACGAGCAAAATTGTGAAAGTATCGTCTAATTTTAATCATGCGTCATTTTTACCTCTTAGTCCAGTTTCCAGACCTTGCTTTTAAACAAGATTTGGTCTGCATTTTAATATGTTTGGCAAGAAACATGTTGCGAATTTGCTCCTGAACCTGATTTTACCTCAAAGTAGCTTTAATTCCAAGTAATACCAAAGAATACCAGTTCACATAACATACAGACCGAAACTTTAAACTTTTTCAAATGTCCAACACATTCAGCCTCTCAAAGAAAATACTTTTTTAGAAATAGGCCCTCTGACACCTCCAAATTTATAGCGGAAAATAGCGTTCTCTTAGAATCAAGTTGTATAGATAACACCTTCAGGATAGTTCACCAAAATGTTCAAGGGATTATGGCTAAGCTTAATATGATGGAATTCTTCATTGATTCAATCTCTCCAAGTATTATTTGTATGACGGAACATTTTCTTCGTGATTCTGAATTAAATGCTTTTTGTATTCCAGATTACGTAACTGCTGCTGGGTTTTGTCGATCCGGTATTGATGAAGGGGGTATCGGTATACTAATAAAAGATAGTCTGAAATTTCAGGTGATAGATGTTGATAAGTTCTACTCTGAGGGATATTGTGAATTTGCAACCATTAAAGTTTACTTGGATAGTGTGCCATATTTCTTGCTTGCTGTTTATAGGCCACCTCATCAAAATCTGGTAATTGTAGAAATGTTTTGGAATCTCTTGGTAGGTGTCTTGATTTTCTTACCAAACCTAATTATATGATTTTGGTTGCTGGCGATTTTACTATTGACATGTCTGTAAACGATAGAACTTCTAGAAGTCTATCCGATTTGATTTTGTCTTTTGTTTTGCACAGCACTGTTCACTCTTACAATAGAGAATTTAATGGGAGTAAAACATTAATCGATAATGTCTTCTGCAACGTTTCTTCAAAAGTTCACACAGAGGTTGTTATAAGTGGGATATCTGATCACTATGCCCAAGTGTCCAATATTAAACTTGCTACTTCTTTAGAAAATGTTGTACCAGAATTCAGGATTAAAAGAATATTCAGTGAGGACAATTGTCGCATTTTTAAACATTTTCTGAAATTTTAACACTGGGATGAAGTTTTTTTCATCAACGAGTATTGATGATAAGTTAATATAGCAGCTTAAATTATTACTCCGAACTCTCTTTTTTTAAACAAGTAATTTAAGATTCGACCAAAAAGAATATTTACGAAAATCAAACTTGACCATTCCTTGTTACAGGTTAGAAAGACACTTCTTCAGATGTATTACTCAACTAAAGATCTTCCACATGATCACCCGCTTAGAATCTCGTATATAAATCTAAAAAAGGAGTTTAGGGTTGCAGTGCGAAAGGCAAAAGCAGAAAATGTTGTCGCTCATCTTAACTCTTCTGACAGTAAGTCCAAGGTGGTTTGGGACATAGTCAATGAAACCATTCAAAATAAAACTACAACCAAGGCTTTTAACTCTTCCGTGATTGAATCTGATAGTGGGGACCTCTACTCGAGGCCTGAGGACGTTGCTAATGATTTCAATGCGTTCTTCATCAATATTTCCCAAACCTTTGTCAGTCATCCAACTGCATTAAACCGTTCTATTCTTTTACCTCCTTCGAGTCTTTTCCTACACCCCGTTAGCGAGGAGGAAGTATTGCAAGTGATTAAGTCTCTAAAACCTAGTAATTCGGCTGGTGAAGATGGTATATCATTAAATTTACTAAAAAAGGTATCTGAATGTTTGGCAGGACCTTTGTCTCATCTGGCCACAGTTTCTTTTGCTGAAGGGAAATTTCCCAAATCTCTCAATGGCAGTGGTGAAACCTCTCTTCAAAAAAAGTAGAACCACTGACTGTAATTTCAGGTTGGCCACTGAAATTACAGGAAAATATCAATAACATCTACATTCTCTAAGGTTTTGGAAAAGTTGTTTTTGAACCGTGTTTATTCCTTCCTAGTGTGTAATAACCTGCTGTTTGAGAAGCAGTTTGGGTTAAAAAATAAATAAATAAATAAATAAATAAAAACACTTTTACTGTCAATGCAATGTTCAGCTTTGTATCAAGTGTATCTAAGGCACTAGATGAGCATAAGAATGTTTTTGGGTTATTTCTTGGTATGAGTAAAGCTTTCGATATGGTGAATCATCGATTGCTTTTGAGAAAGTTGGACCACTTGGGTATTAGAGGCAATGCATTGAGTTGGATATCTTTGTTCTTAGAGGGCAGAACCCAAGCCGTGCAGGTACTGTATTTTGATAAAAACAAATGCATTTCTTCTGAAAGATCCTGTGAAATTGCCGTCACTTGTGGAGTCCCACAGGGCTCTGTGCTTGGGCCGGTCTTCTTTTTACTGTTTTTAAACGATGTACATTCAAGTGTATCAAATGTTGACCTTTGCCTTTTCGCAGATGACACGTCTTTGAACGTGAGTAATTCCTCCCGTAATGATCTTGAAATGAAATCCTTAATTCAATGCAGTTTACTTTTTTAGTGGCTGGGTGACAACAATCTTTGTGTAAATGCTGAAAAGACTCACTTCATTGATTTTAAGTTACGAAACACACTTGACTACACATCTAGCATATTCATTGGTGAGAACTAAATAGATTCTTGTACGAGCACATACTTTTTGGGTCTAGTTGTTGATTCAAGTCTAAATTTTTCTGAACATATATCTAAGGTTTGTCGCAGAGTTGATAGTGGGATTTTTATTCTTCGTCGTTTATCAATGTTTGCTGATGTCAGTGTTCTCCTGACAGCCTACTTCGGGTGCATTTATTCTAACCTCAGCTATGGCATTGTAATTTGGGGAGCCGAAACACATCAATCAAAGATGATATTTCGCCTTAAAAAAAAGCAATCAGATTACTTTTTTCTATGAGATCAACTGATTCATTTAGAGGTTTCTTTTCAAAGAATAAACTACTCACATTCTTGTCACTGTACCTTTATGAAAGTCTTTCCTTTTACATAAAAATAGTCATTTATTTCAATTTCGTAATAATGATCTCTACAGACTTAGACATGTAAATTACACTTTATCCATACCTCATCACAACACCACTTAAAAAAAAAAAAAAACAAAAAAAAAAAACAGTCCTTTTATAGTATTGTTAAGCTCTTCAATGCATTTCCCTCAGAAATTAAAAAAGAAAGAGAGGTGAACAGGTTTAGGAACAAATTGAAATAATTTTTGATCCTCAAGGAATATTACGGCGTCCAGGAGTTTTTAACAGATAAGAATACTTTTTAGTTAGAGGTGTGATTTAATTTTCATTATATTAATCACTGATTGTTGTATTTTGAAACCAACAACCAATTGAAATTTTTTCAATGCTATTTGTATAGTTTTATGACGAATAAACGTTCTTGATTCTTGTGTATGAAAACTTTTCATTAAAGAATTTTCTAATACATCTTCCATGGGTATGGAAAGAACTATTTATTCATACAATTCTTGAAGAGTGGAAAACATTTCATGTCTATTAACAAATGTAAGTGGCGTTACAAATAAAAAATATAAAAAACAGTGATCGCTCCGATGGGTATACGCACATTTCCAGCTAGGTAACGTAGTATAGAGATGGAGAAATAGGTGTTTGCTTGTGGTAAACTATAGTCAACACACCCCCCAACCTATATGCATGCACAGCGGTTTGATGTACGGCATCAAACACAGACACAGAATTAATTAATCGAATGTAGAACAGAACACGTTTATAGTAGTGACAATTTCAGTTAGAAAATAAAATATAATTTTAAGCATCGTACAAAATCGACCTTAGTTTATACAAAGTAGATTTTATGTCATGTTTTTAAAATGATATTAGTTGAATAAAAAATTAAAATAGGAATGTTTTACAGCATGAATAAATTGTTATGAAAACTTTATTCCTAGCACGAATGGCTATAAAAATGAATTAAAAATATTAATTTAAATTCATATTTTATATCTTAGTAACATCCGGATATTTTCCCAAAATGTGTCAAAAAGTAAATTTACTCGATTTTTCGTTATTATTAAACATTATTCAATAATATACAGGGTGTCCAGTTGCGGCTGTCCCAAACGTTTCCAGGTTATGCAGGGTGTTCATCTTCAACCTTTACAAACTTTACTAGGTTAATTTAGCAAGCCACAATAAACAAAAACTTTCACGTGAACGTTTTAACATGCTTCGTTTTATGCTTCGTTTTTAGGCCGCCATTTTGTTTTTTACACTTACTAATTTTTGTTTCTTCAACATATACTTTTATTGAGTTCATATTTTGCATGAGCCTTTTTCACAACAATGTTCATTTTCAGAAAAAATCTAATGTGTGTTTTCAAAATGGTGGCCTTTTAAAATAATGAAAATTAAATATCTTAAAACCGGTAAGTTTTATCAAAATTGTTTAAGTAACAAAAATGTTGACAAATTGTTTAACCAATGATAGCAAGTTTATAAGAATCTAACAAAAAAAAAAAAAAACCGGAGTTATTGTGATTTTCTGTAGAAGACCATTAATATTGCATTGTAATAGAGCCAAAATAAATTTATTTTAATAGAAAAATCGCAATAACTCCATAATTTTTCGTGGGATCCATACAAAAATTGTGTTGAAAATTTGGATAAAGTTATTCGTAAACTTTTTGCGACTTGTAAAGTTTTTATAAAATTTACTGGTTTTGAGATATTTGAGTTAAAATTTTTTAGATGTCCGCCAAGTTATAAAAAATAGAAAAAATAAAGTAAATTTTTCCGGGAATGAACATTGGAGTGATGAAGATTCATACCAAATATTAACTCAATCCGTTACTGAAATAAAAATTATTACATGTAAAAAAGAAAATTGAGGCTAACTGCTTAACAAATCATTTTAGGACATATGTTCACATGAAATGTTTTGTTGATTTTGGACTGCGGTGTAACCTGGTAAATTTTTGGACAGTCTAAGATGCACAATCTAAATATAAATATAAATAAAATTACTTTGATAATTAAAAAAAAAAATGTGTAATGTAAAATGCATAGTGACGGTATTTTATTGGCATCAGATTATTAAATTATTGCAAAGGGTTTTAATATGCAATAAAAAGGGAAAAACTTCAGACTAAGCCTATTGAATCAACATGTTATAAAAAATATCTACAACTAACGAAAGTTTTTTTTTTTTTTTTAAGAATAACTCATCGTCAGTTATTATATTCTTTAGCAGTAACCAGGTCGCGCTGTTCAGGGTGAGTTCGTGAAGTGTTTATGTGAATATTAACATTTTTGTTACACAAATGTTAACAATACACAATCATATATGTATTGTTGTACTTAGTCACTAAAATAAATTTGGTTTAAAAAATTTGAAATAGTTGGTAGGCTAATCCATGTGCATGCCATAGGATATCCATGTGCATATCTATATACACATACCACTCATTAAATTTAACAAAACACCGCTGTAAAACTATTATTGATAACCCTAATCTATTTATCCTTTATTTTCCAATTAAATATTCATACATATTTATTCAAACGCATGATCAAAAATGGATTTTTCTGAGCAAACCCCATGGTCCTAATCAAATTTTATACCTCCCCTGATACTATGGAGATACATTCATTTAATTTCATAAATTATGGTTCTCGTTCACTTGCTTAACATTAAATTGATTTTTGAAGGAAGCTTCAAAAAAAGTATAGCATTTAGTAGGTTAAAATTTTGGATTATAACGTGTCGAATGCTTTAAAGAAAAAAGAAGAAGTATCCAAGTTTTGAACAAATATTTAGGAATAAAAACATTTATTCCAATATGAGTAATGTATTAAAAGAAACATCTACTTTCTATGCAAATATTAAAAGAAGCACTCTAGGTGAAACTGAACCTTAACTTTTAGATTTTTATCTTAAAAATCATATTAATATATCTAATGATAGTAGGGAGCTTTTTGGAAAAATTAAGACTAATTGGCAGTGTAGAAACGAAAAAAGGAATTCATGATAAAGACAGTAGTATTGTACATGCAACGTAATGTATATGTAATTTAATAACGAACCTATGTGTTGTTTTCCAATCTTTTATGATAATATTTTAGAAGTGTCGTTTAATCTTTACCTTGACAAGGTTAGCGACATTGCAATGAGAAAGGTCTAATTCTGTTATTATAATTCTGAGCCTTCAAACATCACAAGTCATCCCCGACCTGAACACATGAATGAAACAATATAAATGCAAGTCTTTCTTTTGTGAAACATTTGAAAGAAAGCTCGAGTACGTTCTTCCCATTAAAAATCCCCTCCCGAAAACTGGTGCTTTTTGTTTTTTGTGTTTTATTCGAAATGTTACATCAAATACAAAAATATTACTAAAAAAAAACTATATATAATTTAATTCATTATTAAATTATAAATTAGTTGCAGTTTCCCGTTGAATTATTTAGCAGAGAAATTAATGTTCAAACGCAGAATTTCCCAGTAATTATATAGCCTAACAATCTGTTCTACCTCATAATTGATTGCAACACAATCGGTAGGCCTAAGGTTATTATTATCTACGCTGGTCACCTATTCAGATGCTATGTGTTAAATAATAGCAATTTTAATTATTTATTCTAGTAATAAGGGAATATTTTAATACAACATGAGTGGTGTTATTATCTTGTTTTTTTTTTTTATTTATTTGTGATTGCATAAAACTTTCAAAATGCAGCATACTTACTTACCGACACATGCATTTTTGTTTTCTTACAAATTAAAAATAATTTAGAATTGTTTTTGTATTTTTCTGATCAGGTCTGTGTAATCAGTAACATTAACATTTGGGAGTACAATTTGTCCTAGGTCAAATTCAATTTTCCCCCAACTATTACTATTTTATACAAATTGAAAATCAATAATGTACTTACAAACCAAATTATTTTTCATTGCATGTAATATTTTAAACACATAAATACTAAAATATTATAAATAATTTTTACTACTTATATATTTTTGTATTAAAAACTCATATATTTAATACTGATAAACCTATTTTCATTCTCCTCTACAAAAATGTCAATTCCCTTTCAATTTAATATCACCAACAATTATGAAAATAATAACATTCTATATGGAAAAAATACAAATTCAAAAATGCAGAGAGTTACAAGAGGACTAACAATGTAGGTCCTTATCGTAGATCTACGTCCTTCCCAAATTCCTGTAGCTGACACTGCCAAACTCACGATGTCACACTACAAATTGCATTCGTCCAAATATTCTTGTATTCGTCTTTTGTACCATTTTCAAACGTCCATCATTATGTAAAAATGTTATTTGTAGAGGGAAAAATGTTGTTTATATTGTTACATGTTGTTAAATCTGTGTTTCTAAGATGCTCTCTGCATACAACAGGAGTTAATATTTTGTTTTGTCTCTGTGTTAATTGGATACCAAAAGCATTGTTGTTACTTTAACAATTGATCTAAAACAGCATCAACTTAAACAACTATTGAACAACTTTAACAAAAGTGTTACCTTAAAATTTAAATCTATTTAATACATTGTTTTATCAAGTTTACCTCCCTTTCTAAAGTCATTATCCGATGATAACATAATAAGTGAACCATCAACAGGTGTTTATGTATTCGTTAAATAGAGTAATTATTTGTTTGTCTGAGTTGAAATACAGCAGCTCAATTACTACAGTATTTCCTTGTTAATTATTCGCCAACTTGTAATGAGGTTTTGTTTGTTACTAATTAAGAGCAGTTAGCGCCATTTAACATAAAAGAATTTTTCTTAGTTTTTAAAGTGGTTGGTTAATCAAGTTGATTAATAAAAGTGTAAAAGTTGATTTCTGTGCTATTTTCTTCGTTCGTATATGTGTGGGAGTGTGTGTGTTTTCTTGATTTGTTCTGTAAACTGTTACTTTTCAACACAACGGGTAGATTGTGTTGAGGTTCTGACATGTGTCAAAAAATATGTGAATTAGTAAAATTTTTTATTGTTTTAACGATTACACAAATTAAATCTTATGGGTCATTACATTTTTTAACACCAAAAATTTATAACTAAACATCAAGTAAAATTGAACATATAATCTTTAATAATTCAGGTCGTAATCAAGACTACTCTCATAAAACAACATAATTATTTGGCAATCATCTATAAAATCAGAATATAAAACAGACTCATTCAGTAATGAAGAGTGAACACTATATTCTAGACTTATCTGAATACAGAACTTCGCAATATTCGAATGAATACATAAACCTTCTCTTTAAGTGCACGATTTATTGTTGAGTTTCATGAATAGGTTGTCACTAATGAATAAAAGCTTAAGTAGAGACAAGTGTCCCGTGAAAAGCATTTCATATTAAAACCTCGGATCCTGTCATCACTACTTTCAACGTTTCTCGTTTTAAAATCTACTCATAAAACGGGTTGAAAAATATTTCTTAAGAGTAATGTTCACCAACTTTTATCATCGTTATAAATTAATAAACAAACTGTTAAATATTTTTTAATTTATTCGTCAGGAGAGCAATTTTTATTTTTATTCAAACTATTTTATTTGAACTTTTTCAATTTTTTTTTTCAAACTATTAATTTAAATACTTGATGCTTACGACTTTTTCCTTTTTATCAAGGAATTGTAAAGACAACTTCGAAACAGTAAATAGTAACAATTTTTAAGTGGAATAAATAGCACAGTAATACTGGATGTCTATCAAATCAAACGTCTTAAATATATTACAAATATTAGTAAATTCGATTTTAAATAAGTAATTTTTTTATTTGAGAGGTTGGCTTGGTTAAATAAAGTATATAAAACCTTGTATGAAACTAATGACACTAAGTTAACGAATAATTTAAAAAGTACACGTCGATGATACTAATGAAAAGACATTGGCAAATTGGAGTTTCAAATCACAATACTGCTACAAGGGTTTCAAAATTCTCTATCGAAACCTGTATAGTAATTAGCATTCCATTTAATGAAAAAAAATTAGTTTTAAAATTGTACTTCGAATATAAAAGCTACACTAAAATATGAGTCTTAAATTATTGTATGCACATGAACAATTGTAATGCAAAAATTTCATTTTTATTTGTATAAAATTTATTCAGAAATGCAATATTACTTAGAAATATTATAGCTCCATAAAACTGTACATTTCCAGGTTTTTTTCCATAAAAAATTGTCACTAGAATGGACAATTGGTGTGTTCTGCTAACAGAAGTGTCATTATTTTCACACCACCGTTGGGCATTGTTAGAGCACGTCGCGAATTGTTGAGTAAGTGAAAACTACGCAACCTGCGTATTCAGTTTATATTGAATGCCGAACCCAGAACAACTTGTGTTTTTCCTTAGTTTAAACATATAAAAATGTATAATTTTGTTCCTTTGGCACATAAAATGTTATATTGTGTTTTTTTTTTTATATTTAGTTTTATGGTTTATTTAGTATGGAGTATTGTGTGTTTTATGAACAATCTCAAGACTAAGTGCACCCGGGGTTCATATAAAACAAGTATTACACTAAATGCTGAATTCCAAAAAAAAATTCACTATATACTTAAAGTAAAGTAAAATATCATACAAAACGATCGATTTAAACCACAAACTCAGGGTATTTCACAATGAAGGTCTTAGTGTGCTTTTTTATTGATTTACTTTTTCCTTGTTTATGTTTAACTTGTAAATGTATCTCATAAGTAAATATGCTGAAATATTTACTTTGTGCAACGTTGTTGCTTAAAGTTACATGAAAAATATGACAACATAAAGGGGATTGAGTTGATATATAAATGTTTTGTTGTTAACATTACCCTTTCCTCCAAACCACTAAAGATTTTCATCACAAAGAAAGAGCTGGATTAGTCTTAGCAGAACTTGGACAGTTGCTAGGGGTCATTAGTTCAACTTGTCTTGGAGTAGCGCCTTCTCGAGTAATCCATCTTTGACCCAGTTCCTGGGAAACTCTTATTCAATTAAATGGCCATTCCCTTCGATATGAAAAGTCTGTATAAAATTTAGTTGCACATTCATACAATTTTAACTTAGTAAAAATTTCTTCCGGTTTAGGGTTTTAAACTTTTATGGAAAATATTAGAAGTCATATACAGTATATTAACAGTCTTAAATAATTTATCATAAAATATATTTATAAATATATATAACTCTCTTGTCAAACGTTTCTTTTAAACAAATACATAAAAGAATAGTTAAATTGAAAAAGAAAGTAGAACAATAAACAAGGGTGTGTAATGTTATCGATAAACTATTTTTCTCGATTACTACGTAAAACGTGTCTATCCCTCATGTATCCATTACATCCTCGAAAATTACAATCAGTAAGTTTGTCGGTTTTCAAAGGTAACCCCTTTAAAATACTGTAAAACTCTAGAAATGAATAGTATTAGGTAATACTACTTTTATAAATAAAAACAAATTTAATTTTAAGTACAAATTTTATTCATCTTTTCATGGCGTTATAGTTGTATGCCACGTGTTCAAAACAGAGAAATTATTTTTTAAATGACACACATGAGGTATATGGAAAAAAACTACTATCAATCAAATAAAAATATAACATGTATATTATGCTCAAGATATAATAAATACCCCTGTCGCAGCAGACCTGCGTACTCAGCGAATTTCCATTGTAATTTCAAATTATTTCCTTTCCCCATAAAAACACCATAGGATCGAGTATGCAGGTTTGCTGCCATGGGGTGTTGTTAGAAAATCTAAGTTAATCAATAATTGGAGAATATAAACACAAAATTGTATCAAGCTCTGACAATTTTTTCCCCATAAACCCCATGGGGGTGAGTATGTGGGTTTGCCGCCATATGGGTTTTAAGGCAAGTATAAGTTAGACCCTATCTAGATAATTTACATACTAAATTTGATTAAGTTATGTCAATAAATAGGTAAAATATAGGGTTTTTCTTGATTTCCCATATGAATAACATGGAATACATATTTTTGGATTTTCTCCGTAACCATTTAAGCTGAGTTAAAAATTCAAAATACTAAAGTGTTTGTTTTTTTAAGTTCTTTTGAATGGTTTTAGTTAAAATTCATGAATTTGAAAAATTGAGGTCCAAAAATGCCAAAAACTCAGTTTTGACCCCTTTGAAACCCCGCAAACCCCATTCCCATAACCTGACAATGCTGGTTCGCGAACTCATGAAAATAGACCTGGTCTTACACCTTCATACCAAATTTGATCAAAATCGGAGGTCCGCTTCAAAAGTTATCGGTACCACGGATACAGACATATATTATGAAAATGAACGAACGTTGTTTTTGGCTTCTGGGGACCTCAAAATGAAAAAGTAAAGTGGTCCCGGGCTTAGGTCTTACCATGGTTACTACTGTAATAGCTTATTCCCTATAGGGAAATTCGCTAAAAATATATAACTGAAAAATATACAATTATTTTAGATTCAGCCAACAAATGTAAGCTAGAGGGAAGGGATGTGGGGTTTAGGGATGGGATGTCCAGTAATACTTCTATTCTCAAACCATTTACTTTTATTTAAAAAAAAAAAATACGGAGAAATGTTTGAGCACACTCTTTGAATTGCAATAACGTGACCTTTCACTAAGTGGAGGAGCTATGGCCAAACACTACGAAATTAAATAATCCTCATTCAATTATGTTGATGACAAAAGTTAATTTGATCAATGTACCAATAAAAAAAAATTTTATATGAAAACGACAAATCTTTTTTCCTCTATCCTTTCATCCCAACAACTAAACTTTAACAAGATAATATAACTTCTAGAGATAAAGTTTGATATTGTATTAAACTGAAACAAATTATAATGACAATTTAAAGTCCCAATAGAACAAGAAAACTTTGGAGTGATTTACTACCAATCATTCGCTTGGGAGTCATTAATCTAAAACGATAACCCCTTTCGGACCAATTTGGGTCCAGTGCCGTTCCTCTGAATATCACTTTGGAGTTTATATACCTTTGGCTGGGCTCCAAGAGTATTATATAAAATGTATTACATAAAATGCTATTACTATAATACAAATTACTCATTAGAAGAAGGTAATAATATAAACTCCATATTATATTATTATACTTCCATATTATATTATTATTATTATACTTTCCTGTAACAACTGCCCAAAGGATTACATTGGTAAAACCACAACAGCTCTAAGAGTACGCATGAATGGCCACAGGCATGACGTAAATCACCCGTATATACAGAAGCCTGTAGCCATTCATGCCAGAGAGCACTCTCAAAATTTTCAAAAATGTTTTTCATTAAAAGGAATTTGCAAATTGGCTAATAACACACAAGATAGAAGGATTAGAGAATTTGAACAGGCCCATCAACTCATCCTAAAATCAAAAACTCCATTCGGCTTAAACTTAAGATAATTTATTAAATATATATAACATTTCAAGATCTTTGTTCCACACAACTTACCCACAAAAATGTAATTGCTTAAAAAAAAAATCTCCCATCTGTTCAATTTATAATGTCAAAATCATTGTTTATATTCTGTTTACTTTTTATTTGTGTTCCTGATGAAGGCTAATGCCGAAAATTTGAACTTAAATAAAAGAAAATGTAAAGAAGGTTTTTGTTTTTGTTCATAAGATACCGTTTGGTGATGTATGTGAAAATATGTTTGAAGCCTTTTGGTAAATACCTTTTTACATTTTTCTTGTTACAAGTGTATCTTGTTTTAAACTTCATTTCAATCATGGTTGATCCTCTTGACACAAAATCATACTTAATCAACCAATACTCTTACTTTACGTATAAAATTATTGTTCTTGAATGCCACATCTTGTTTATGACATCTTGTTTGAATTATGGTTTTGCCCCTAAAGGACTTCGACCAAAAATACCAGAGACCGGAGTTCCTCCTCAAGTACGTGTGAGAATCAATGAATTTGCATTAAAAACCAGTATTGAACTTACCACGCTAGTCACAACTGAATACAGTATCCTAAAGAATAGTTATGAAAGGGACTTAATTGAACTGTATAAACTTACACCACCTGAACAAGATGTCTTAGATGAGATACAAAAAATTAATGATCAAAATAAAAAATGAAGCTTAAAAGAATGACAAATCTAAACAAAAAACTTAAGAATTTGTATGAAAATAATGGCACACCCATTGATAAACCTTTTAAGGAAATTGCTTTAATAGAAATTGACGAAGACGTAAAGTCAATGTGTGAATTTGCTTCTGGAAAACAAAAACCAGAATACCATGTTCCTAACACTAGGCCAGAAAATTTAAAAATGGATATTAACGTAGGATCTAATGTAATGAACTTATCTGATTATATTCTCAACCAAGATGAAATTAATGTGCTCAGTAAAGGTTTGACATTTTCACCTCGCCCAAAATTCAATCATTTTAACTTTGTTGCTGATGGACTTGCCTTTGCTAGAAATGTCCGACTCCAGTTTTATATGAAACAACAGAATTTTCCACAAACTATGAAACCAACTATACCTGCTTGTTTGAATAAATTCAAACCAAAGTCCGATTGGGATCCTGACCCTCTTCCTACCGATCATCCTATTGAACAGTTTATCAATGCAGTCATCTCAAACATTTCAGATCCCAATTTTGAAAATTCATTAAGATCTAAAGACAATCTATCCAAAAAAGAAAGGCAAGCTATTTATTCATTGAAAGAAAACAATTCCATAATAATTCTTCAAGCAGACAAAGGTAATAGTACGGTAATCCTTAATCGAGATGATTATGTCAGAGAAGCAGAAAAACAGCTCAATGATACAGAATTCTATAAAATGATTCCCGATGATCCTACTTATAAATTTAATGATGACATATCAGGATTTCTGCAACGATATGGACCTGAGGAAAACTTAAGTATGGAAACTATAAAACTGTTGAGTCCATCTAATCCAAGAACACCGGTATTCTACCTATTACCTAAAGTCCACAAGCCCATTCGCCCACCACCTGGAAGACCCATAGTATCAGGATATGGGTCTCCAACGGAAAGAATTTCAGCCTTTATTGATGACACACTCCAGCCAATTGTAAAAAGTTTACCATCATACATAAGAGACTCATCAGACTTTTTAAACAAAATCAAGAATTTCACCATTCCTTCTAATAAAGATATATTATTGGTAACTATTGATGTTGTGTCACTGTACACGAACATTCCCCATGATGAAGGGAAAGACTCTACCAAGAAGTACCTTGAAAAACGTCCAATTAATTCGAAACCTAGCACAAATTTTGTTCTGCGATTAATTCACTTTGTTTTAACAATGAACAATTTTAAATTCAGAGACCAAAATTATCTTCAAGTGAAAGGAACTGCCATGGGGACTCGCATGGCCCCTTCTTTTGCAAACCTTTTTGTTGCCGACATTGAAGAACGTTTTTTAAATTCACAGTGTTTACAACCCCGAGTGTGGTACAGGTTTATTGATGACATTTTTATGGTGTGGGAACATGGCATGAACACTTTAAACTCATTTCTAGAAGATTTGAACAATTTCTCAAATTTAAAGTTCACCTGGAATATTTCAAAAGAAGCAATTACATTTTTGGATGTTGATATGTATATTCAGGAAGGGGCTCTAAAATCTAAAATTCATATAAAAGATACAAATACAATGGATTACCTGGCCTATTCAAGTTGTCATCCAGCTCACGTAAAAAAATCTATACCCAAAAGCTTACAATTCGAGCAAGAAATTTGTGTTCTGAAAATCATGATTATAGAAATTATCTTGATAAATTAAGTAATTCGCTTAGTAGGAGAGGATATCCTCAAAACATTATTGATAAACAAATCCACAGTTCAAAAAATACAGCAACAAATTCTTTTAGTAATGATCCAAAATTTGTCACTCAGTACTTTCCTGGATTATACAAGACAAACAATATTTTGAGAGTGGCTCACAGTATCCTCTTGAGCTCTCCTTTAACACATGATTTGTTTTCTAAACCCCCCCGGCTGATTTTCAAAAAATCTCCTATTTAACAAAATATCCTTTCGAAACCTAAACTGCCTTCCTCTACTGCCCCTAGTCACAATGTTCCTGGCTGTTATCCTTGTAAAAAATCCCGTTGTGCCACTTGCAATTCCATTTTTACCTCTAAAACTTTCACAAGCAGCCAAACTAATAAATCCTACAGAATTCAAGGTAACATCAATTGTGAATCTACCAATGTAATATATCAACTTTCCTGTAACAACTGCCCAAAGGCATGACGTAAATCACCCGTATATACAGAAGCCTGTAGCCATTCATGCCAGAGAGCACTCTCAAAATTTTCAAAAATGTTTTTCATTAAAAGGAATTTGCAAATTGGCTAATAACACACAAGATAGAAGGATTAGAGAACTTGAACAGGCCCATCAACTCATCCTAAAATCAAAAACTCCATTCGGCTTAAACTTAAGATAATTTATTAAATATATATAACATTTCAAGATCTTTGTTCCACACAACTTACCCACAAAAATGTAATTGCTTAAAAAAAAAAAAAAATCTCCCATCTGTTCAATTTATAATGTCAAAATCATTGTTTATATTCTGTTTACTTTTTATTTGTGTTCCTGATGAAGGCTAATGCCGAAAATTTGAACTTAAATAAAAGAAAATGTAAAGAAGGTTTTTGTTTTTGTTCATAAGATACCGTTTGGTGATGTATGTGAAAATATCATTAGAAGAAGGATATTTGCAAATTTGTATACTTTTTACGAGATGGCTAAAACTTTGTAAAATGATGCAAAATTTAATGTCGAATATTAATACCCTTTTGTATAAAGAGTATTATATATATGAACAGAAGATTTTAAATGTTGTGGATAACTAGAAAGAATAAAATATATAACATCTATATTGTAGTTCGGAGTATGTAATTTATTGATTTAACCCAGAAACAAATAAAAACTCTTCCACGATCTTTATTCTTTATAATATATATATATATATATATATATATATATATATATATATATATATATATAAAGATAGTAGAAGAGTTTTTATTTGTTTCAGGGTTAGATCAATAAATTACATACTCCGATCTACAATATAGATGGTATATATTTTATTAAGTTTCTAGTTATCCACAACATTTAAAAATGTTCTGATTTTATTTTTTGTTTTTATACATTAAAAAAACTGGAGGTATTTTTGTACGAGTAAAATTCTACCCATGAGGTTTATATTTCGTCTCAATTAATAGCAGTATTAATTTGGTATTATATTTTCAATAACTGACTGCAAAGCTTTTCAATTACCATAGTTCAAGCAAAAATAACCTTAATTAATTTATAAAATTACGTAACTAGACGATGGAGTGGTCCATCATGTAAACTAGACGACATTTTTATTTTGCTTACATTAAGATTTTTCCAATTAGTAAATAAGTAGATCATGTAAATAAGTAGATCAAGTAGATCACTATAGTTTTGCATTTTAAAATGCCTATTCAGCCTATACCCAATAACTAATATGAAACCAGATATACCATGCAAGTTGTTTACGGTTTTAAATCATGAATTGAGCTCATTTAAGGTTTTATTAAATCCAATTTTTTTCTCCATATCCATATCCGACTAAATATTATGACAATTATTGTGTTAATTAATTTTAATGTTGCTTTTGTTACATAGGTTATATAAAGTTGATTAGATTCAGTCAAGAGAAAAAAAACTTACAGAATCCCAATAACCTTTCAAACATAAAATAATATTTGTAGAAGAAGAGTGGTGTTTTAAAGTAGCAGTCTCTCCTTAAATGTCTTCAGAAAATGAAGAATTGCATTGGCTACTACAAATCCAACCTGGGGAATAAACCGAGTTAGGTTCTACCACTATTCTTCGTTTAGCTAAGTCTATAATAAACTTGATTTTATCCCTCGCAATATTAAATATTACGCATTTTTCAAGCAATACCTTAGTTGGTGTAAGAATATAATAAGAGGTATAAAATTTGAAGTACCATAAATTTTGTTCAAGAATGTAATAATTACACATTAAAAAATTAAAGCTTCAATGCAGTTTTATCAACATATCTAAATATAACTTTTGTTAAATACTGTATGTATAAAGAATGTGATAACACACAGTATACTAACAATCTATTTTCAAATTAAACAAACAACATAATTTTGTATAATCCTTTCCTTCGAATTCTTCTTCCCGTGTGAGAGAAGCAAGCTAATATAGGCGTAACCTTCATTTGTTTAATTTTAATTTTGTTTGTTTATGTGTAAATTTTTAACACTCTGTTTTCGTGCAGCAAACGTAAAAGTTAACACATATCGTATTTTAGATGAAAATGTAAGGTTAATCCTTCTGAGCTCCGAGTAATTTAATAATCTTAGTAATTTTAGCTATAATTCTCGAAAATGAAGAAACTTTATAGTTTTCCTTGAGTCAGATATTATTCCTGGTAACTTCACTCGCATCCTTTTTACATATTTTTTTTTATATTTTCGGGCGGCGCTCATTATTGAATAATACAATGTGATGTTGGACGTGAAGTCGATGTAAGAAGATTGGACCACAAAACACGGAGTACACAGAACATACTTCACACACATAACACAATAGACTCCTGGCCAAAAAACAATGTAATTTAGATATTGCATCCTTTTTGTTGGTTTTTACACCTACAACGTTCTATCTTGATAGTAAATATATTATTGGTCAACTAGAAGAATAATTATACTATCACCATCTGATTTTTAATTTAGGAGCAAAGTGAAGCAAAAGTTTGAGTATTAGGAGAGTTTTGTAAGAGTTATGTAAGAAAAACTTACGAATTCGTCAACCATGAGTAAGATCAACCATGGCTTAATTAAGCATACCTATTAATGATGTGCTTTGATACTCAATATGTTTTCCTCTATGTATCTGAAAAGCACTTCATAATAGACGGTGTGCTTTTAATTTTTACCCATCAGTAAATACAGTATTATAGAGAGAAAAAAGTCACTCGGTCAACGTGTATATAGGTAGTTTTATTTTCTTGATCCTTCTCAAGAATATTGAGGTGGAATAGGGATTTAAACTGTACAAAAAAACATTAAACTTGTGACAATCATGTTTGATTAGCATATTTCCTTAAATAACATGTTTAAATACTCCACTTATAATGTCTTTCAGTGATTCCTGCTCAGCTGTTATATTTTTAAGCCAAACCTATGTCTTGATAAAAGTAACAGTCCTAAATTAAACTATTAAAAAAGCAACTGTTACAAATAATATTACAAAACTGATACATAATATGTTGTGATGTAAAATTACCAGCTGGTATGCAACAGTCAAATAAAACAAAAACAACAACAAAACCAATAAAAAAAACTAAAAGTCTTCAGCCAATGGAATATTAGCAGGGACAAACAAACCCTTCCCACCACTATTTCTGTCCCCAAAGGACCAAGTTTTGAAAAAGGGCCATTGTACCGGAATGCTCAGTTGTTCTCTCTTTATAATGAGACTCGAGCTCAAAATCTAAATTACATAAAAAATAGTTTCGTTGTATAAAATATTTGAAAATCCATTTTACCGAACATTGATAACTCGATAACTCCATTATCAGCCGTTGAATTCTCATTAATATCCTGATATCCTCTTTTGTAGATGGACAAAGCACTGATTGCATTTGCATTTGCAACTGGCATTTAACAGCTGGATGTAGATAATGTATTAATTTATTTTCCGTATTTCTGTATTATAAAAACTTATAAGGTTTCATGATATTTTTACAATTCTAATTTACCATATGATGTGTATTATATTAAATTTAAAACACTAATGTTTGATTGTTCTGGAAATAAATAATAGTCAATAAAATAAATTTAAACGCGTAAGGTATTTTTAAGAGTTAACATTAGGTATAGTTAGACACAAACTACATAAAATATACATCAGATATAGTTTATTAACAACAGAAAATACTCATATTTTACCTGTGAAGTTATAATTGCGTTTCCAAGAAAGTGATAATGATACCAATAGATTCTAAGAATATTACACCCCTCGATGAATACCCTTCGCGTTTTCTCAATGAATAGAATAACAAATAAGTCGTTCGCCTGGTAATAGAACAAAGCGCTTAAGCACTCCACCCTGTGTCTGGAGAGGTTTCTCAATAGTAAGATGGAGCACTTAAGAGGTCTAACTTCTTTCAACGTGGTGCACAAAAGGAAGACCTGCATCCTCCGTTGTTTTGTTCTCGGCTACACAGGAGATTTAACTTGTGTTGTTTTCCATCACGTCATATTCATCATGTGATAGGTGTTTGTAACGTTTCACTGAGGAATATAAGAAATGATTTGTATAATGCACTGACGGCTTCATGGGTCGCATTCTTTTGTCAATGGCGTGTTTATGTTTAAAACCCAAATACAAAGGTATACAAAATAATGTCTAATAACTATTTCTTATAACGTAAGTACTTTTGTAATCACAAAAAAACTACACTGATCTTTAATTGTAAAACTACATATTTTAATCGATGTACAAAACATTTTGTTAGGATTACGGAGACTAATTATCATTTTGTGTTTCTTATTCTAATAATTATAACGAAGGGTGTTGATAAGTAACTTAAGAGGAATATTTTCGTCCTACACAGAGAAAATCACGTCTCCAGGTCACGTCCGGCTGGACGCATTGCGAACTTTCTCTAATACCAGATGTTACCTGCACCTAACACGGAAAATATTTCTGTGTTTTGTTTTTTAATTCCAAATTTTAACAGTACCAAATCCGATTCGTATAAAGTTACACAAAATTATATCTATATTTTATGAAGTGCTGAAAGCAAAAATAATGTATAATTTTAATCTAAAAAATATTCGTATAATTTCATGGGTTAAAGCGAGAGGGGTATTTATTTTCAAGCTATTAGATATTGCTCTTACCAAAAACAAATTATAAGGCCAATAAATTATATTAAGTGTCGTTTTCACCTTTGGGCTAGTGGCGCAGTCGGCAATGCTAACCATACGGCTTCTATACAAAACATGGTATTTTATTTCCCTGTTTCAGACGCCGTTTTTCAACCGATTTTCTTTAAACTTGGTAAGTGTTTGGTTGAATAGTTTTATTAGGTCCTTCATACCTGAAAATTTTGATAATGTGTAAATAATACTCTCTGTGACGTCGCAAAGTAACTCAATTTTCCTTACCTTTATGATTTCTTTCTACTTATACCAGTTATTGTTACTGATATATAAGGTATGAGGGAACCTTAATCTACATTAAAACATAAATGTTACCAAGAAATATAAAAAAGCCGTCCGAAATAGGGGAATATGGAGGCATGTTTTCAGTGTTTTACAAGGGTGAAGATGACTCTTAAAATATAAAATTATTTATTATAACTTAAATGTTAAGATAGCTAAAAATGTTCTACATAATTTATTGATTGATGATCAAACGAATTACGTTGTGGATTTACATTCAAGGGAATAAACAATGTAACAATGATGACACTTAATACAATTAATGTCACAGCATTATTGGAGTGGAAACTGCTATCTATCATCAGTCTTCATCTTTACTATTTTATTTTTAGAGCTTTCAGAATAAATTTGAATAATGTTTCCATTACCATTATTTAACCTTTCTAAAATGGTAGGGGTGTTGCAGTAGCTATGAGAAGCATGATCGGGCCCTATTTTTTCATGTTTAAATTCAGGAGCGAAGAAATGGAATGGGCCATTTTAAGAGTCTTTGATTTGATTATTAAGTGCGTAATTAGTTTATCTTAATACCATAAATTACAACATGGTTTATTTATTATTCTTCCTTAATCCAAACTTTCTTGTAAAAAATATAGTACACCATATGAGTCTCTTTTTTATATTTCTACACCCATTATTCTTTATAGTTTTCAAAGAGAACAGTCCCAACCCAGATAAATAAATAAATTTCAACAAAATTACAAGTAAACATAAAAAACTGGTACTAAACTTGAAATCTAAATCTTTCATTGAATTCCCATCTTATACCATATTATATTATATATCCTAATAACACAAAAAATTCAAAATTGTATTCTTTAGTTTATTTGAATTATAAAATATCTGTAGTAAATATGAAAGAACAATCAAGAATGGAAAAAAATGTAAGGAAGTCAATGATAGTAATGAACTAATTATGTTCACTACACTCAGAGGGACAAAAGGTGATAAGAACATATATTCCGTGTGATATTTTAGTCAATGCAGAAGCTACATTTAACCTAACAACGTCAATGTTTGTTTTCAATCAAACAACAATGTGTGTTTTGTGTACAATGCAGGAGCTTATCCACAATGCCTTCATTGTGCTGAGGTGATCTCCTTTGCAGGATCGGTAAGCCTCATTTAACTTGTATTTATCTTTCTTTATGTATTCGGATTTTTTAAAGTGACAGTTTAGGTTCTAGAGTGTGTAAAATACGCATTAAGGGTGATATAACGTGTTATTTATTTTTAGTTCAACACAACACTCTAATAACTTGTATCGCAACTGTAAATAAACTTCAATATTAGTGTACTCAATATTTGAAAATGAATTTCGATTTGGATGGGGTGAAACCTGCAGGTCTTGGAATGTATGATTAAATTAAATAAAGCACGTACAGACACTATTTCCTTTAATTATATTATTTTCATTTATTATTTAAGCAATTTATTACGCTAACGTATGCTTTAAAAGATCCTACAACGCTTAAATATTTATGGATTATTATTTCAGGGGTATTCGTCGAAGAGAAAATGAAACATTTCTGTCTAGCTTTTGTGAAGTCAGTTGAAATAAACTTGAGCTTCCAAGACTTGTTCTCTCTGGTATAAAATTCCTTACCCATCCAAGCAGGGTGGTAAAGTCCATCCATTTAAATTTTTTATGAATCCACAATATTTTTATTTATTAAATATATTTTTCATTTGCTGATAAAAGTTATATTAACAAGATGAAATAAATAATTAATTATTTATTAAATAAATTGAGGGTTTATAATTTTAAATTTAAATATTTACAACCTTTTTTACTGTATTTCTATATAGTTCCAATTGAGTGTTGTTGGAAAAGAGATTTAAGTTATATGCCTAATTTTTTACATTATGGGTTGTATGTACAGTACAATACTATGCAATGTAATTTTGGTACTGATGAATAAACAAACGTCTTCATTCAGTAAAATATATTTAATTATTTAGAATTAAGTAAAACACGATTTTCAATATTTTATCTTTCCAAAAATTAACCAGAATAAAAAATGTGGGTTTTGGAAAATTTTTGTATGATTTTAAATTGAATACTAACTAAACCAAAACCATATCAACGCACTTTTCTTTTATTTTCAAAAATTAGATTACTAATCATGTACAAAATTGTTATTTTATGTATCAAGATTAAAAACAAATCCGTTGTAAAAATATTTTCTTCATAATTATATCAGATCATTTCATAATGTTATCCGAAGTTGTCCCTCAAAAAACTTCATCGTTCCTATGTAAAATCCAATACAAAAGAATCATTTCGGGAATTTAAATAACATTTGTACATATCAAACATAAATTCTGACCATTGCAGTCGAAATACGTCATTTGGCTAACTTTGTGATTAATGAAATTGATAGATAACACTTCTTTAAAGGGTTTGGTCGACCTTCTTGTGCTTGCTGACTTAAATTAATTTTCAAATTAACAAGACATGATTGTCATGAAAACAATTTTTATTGAGCTTTTTTGTTATGGATGTTATTATTAAAAATAATATCCATTGTAATTCAAAGTAGTTCTAATAAATTGTCCATAATGTATAAGTACATGATAAGCAATATTACTAGCCCGGACGGGGTTCAGTGACGTAGCGGCGTTTGGTATAACTCAGGGTGCACAGATGAGGGCAACAGTATTAATTAATACGGGATTACACAGCAGCCAGGGGACCGCTCGGGGCGCGGCGGTGGCGAGGCGCCGATACCCACTGATGTCCTCACACGTGCCACCGCGGGCCCGGCACCGGTGCGGCGCGGCGCGGCCATGCAACATTAGATAAATAAAAAAATGTATTTATAAAACAACAATTATATTAATGCTGATTATAAAGGATAGTGATTCTACATTTAGAAATTTTTTCAATTATTGGATATAAAGACTATTTTTTAATATTGATTCAAAATTTGCCACTAGTTTAATCACAATTCAATGGAGGTATTAAAAATATTCTCACGGAAAATGATTGACGTGGGTCTATTATATTTAGTCCAGGCTTTAAACAGGTTGAGCATGCACTTAAAGTCTAACAAATTTTGACTTTTGATTACTGTTGGACACAATTAGTAGATCTAAAAAATCGATGTTGTCACATTTCCAGCGTGGGCACAACATGGGGAACGCACCCTAGAGGAAGTCGTAGAGGAAACTGTATTGGCTTATGCCATGTTGTATATAATTTTAAAGGTATTTGAATGTAGAGCAAAGCGCCACAAACCCACAGGTCGAATCGCGATCTTAAAAGGTCGAATACAATGCGAGTTTTTGAATTTTGAAATTTCGGTAATATGCTTTTTTACAAAGTTTGACTGCCTGCCATTTCTGGCTTGAACGATCATATGAGGTCGGCTTTGCGGCATTTTTTTTCTTTTTGTTTGTTGTTGTTGTTAAAGAGGACCCTAAAGCTTGCTTTATATATATTATTGTAAATTTTCATAGGTTGTCACAGATCGCTCTGAAAATCATACTGTATTCATAATGTTTGAGACACCAAACAGGACGGCAAATGAAGACTTACAAGAAAACCTTTAACTTAATTTTCAGTGTCTTGCTTGGCTTTGAATAAAACAGATGAA
This sequence comes from Neoaliturus tenellus, assembly GCA_030545055.2. Lineage (NCBI taxonomy): Eukaryota > Metazoa > Arthropoda > Insecta > Hemiptera > Cicadellidae > Neoaliturus > Neoaliturus tenellus. The sequence continues at coordinate 229,368,830 of CM061531.1, forward strand.
TAGAATAGAAATAGAATTGAAACCGTGCCACAAAGCCGACCTCAAATGAACGTTCGAGCCAGAAATGGCAAGCAGTCAAACTTGGCATAAAACCATATTACCGAAATTAATTTCAAAATAAATGCAATGACTCGCGTTATATTTGACCTTTTGAGATCAGGTTGGCAGCGTTTTGCTCTACATTCTAAGACCTTTAAAATGATATACAACATGACATAGGCGAAAACATTCTCCTCTACGACTTCCTCTATGGTGCGTTCCCCATGTTATGCCCAAGCTGGAAAGGGGGCAACTTAGATATTCGTCATCTCTCAGAAGTTCCCAACAATAATCAAAAGTAAATTTTTTTAGACTTTCCGTGCATGCTCAACCGTTTTAGAGCCTGGATTATATTACCTATGAATATGTTTAGAACCTATATATTTTTTTCGAGGGAGAGGCAGGAAAAATGCATTACGCACACAGGTGGCCAGCCTGTAGCGTGGGACTCCCTAAAAAACGGCTTCACCCGCTAAAAAACCTCAACTACTCTTTAGGGTTCCAACTTGCAATTGTTTATCACATTACGTCAGGCTAAGCTTAAATTGTGTAAACTAAACATATATGGTACTTATTTATAAAAAAATTACCATGTACTGTTAAACCATTGATTTTTTGCACTTTAACAAATTTTCCAATAAATTATGAAATTATATCCAATAAAAAACCTCCATTGCATTTTAATAGTACACCTACTTTTATTTGATTTTTCAATCATTTTGTTGAAGTTTGGTGTACACTGTTTATCCATATTAATATTTTATTGAATTTTGATGGCGAAATTTAATCAGTATACTCGTATTGGATTGAAATCTACCATTATATTAAATAACAAAAAAGTGTATTTTTATAAATGTTTAGTGATATTAAATATTTTGTTTCATGTGATATTTGAACTCAAGGTAAAAGCTAAAGTAGAAAGTACTATTTTTAAAAAGACCTTGTTTCCTTGAGATATAATTATTTTATCATTGATTGAAAATATCACATGTAGTAAATTAGATTCTAAATTATGTTAAATTTACTGAAGCAATTTTTATACTAATCAAGCTTTAATTGATTAGCTCAAATAGGTCAATAGGTATGGTTTAGCATACCAATACAGTTGAATAAAACTATCAATTAGTTTTTTAAACTAAACATATCGGCGTCTTATCCACTTATCGTCTCCATTACCATTAGTAGATAAGTGAGTACTATTTTTACTCAGGAGAGTTGTATTTTACTTAGCAATATCACTATTACTTTCATATCGTTTTTTCCTTACCAATTTTTCCTGCTCAGACAAAATAGGCCTATGTATTTTAAAATCATGGTAAATAATATATATAGCAAAAAAAAAAAAATACACAGCATAAATCCCAATATCCAAAAAAACTTATGTAATTATATGTGCCATATAATCACCGTAATATTATGACCTTATTAATAATATGACCTTATTATTAAACAATAAATATACATTGTTTTCACCCCTTGGACGTTGTTCGTTATTATTTCACTTCCTAAAAGTAAAATTGAAGAATTAGGAAATCGGAAGTGGATTTAATATGCCATATTTTTTTTAATAAATAATATATTTCCGTCGAAACAAATGTAATGTAACTGTTTGGTGTTCAAACGTCAGAGCAGCGAAACTCTTATCGCACAATACCTCATTGTACGTGACCGTACTTGTGCTATGATCGGCTTACAGCTCTGTCTCGACCCGCCTATCCCAACCCTAGTTCCTAAATTTCTAGTTTTTCTTTGCGTCGGTAATATTATGAGCTCAAAAATCTGTTACTATATTTTCTTGTTTTTATTTCTGTAGATATTATACGGTTTGTAGCAATTTTGAACGTAACAAAATTAATTTGAAGAAATCTAATACTAGGCAGTCTTCTTCAGTTTGCTTTGTTGGTTTCGGTAAACACTAAAGTATTGCATTTAAGTAATTAAGTATTGTAATTAAATTAGGTTGTTCAATGGTTGAAACAATTAGTGGGATTCAATTGCGACATTAATCTCTACGATACTGTTCTTTTAATATAAATTGGTGTTCATTTTTATTAGTGCCATTATTGTTTTCTGTCTGTAAACTAACTTAGAGAGTTTTAAAAGTTGTATAATTTAGTTTTTTATTGTTACTTATATTTATTTAACAACAGTACTACAGTGTTTTAAGTTTGAGTTTCATAACTCAAGGATCTCATATTTGTTATACTCATGTGATACGTTGTATGTGGTTTCAAGTTAGTTTTGAAAACTTTTTGGTTATGTACAAGGTTTTTGTTATGTATTACTTTATGAAATGGTCTTTAGTGTACAAGAAGGAGATAATTTTTTTCATACAGTTGAACAAAACTATCAATTATTTTTTTAAACTAAACATATCGGCGTCTTATGCACTAGATAATAGTTTTCGTCTTAGAGTAACCGACATAGTTATAGTTAAGTATTTGTAACATGATTTGTAATTCCATTGTACTTTTCAATTTTTTACAGTATTCCGCACAGTTATTCAATCTGCTTAAACATTCGTTACAACATTATTTCCTTAAAAACTTTCACACTGTAATGTTTAGCATACCAATTCTTGTTCATGTACAACTAAAATTCGAAAAAAGTTAAAATAGTGAATTCCAAATCAAATATTAAAGATTGGAACCAACGACAAGTTTTTTGCCTAAATAAGCCTGAAGAATTCATTTCAAAGTAAATGTTTGAAAATCACTATTTTCAACCCGCGTTAAATCTTTTTACTCTTCATTTGTTTCTGCTATTTCACAACAAATATTACAACAGCTATTACATTTAATTGTACACAAAGGCCAGTTTAATGAAATGTTATATGACTCTAATGGATGAAGGGCAACCGAAATGAATACGGTTTACCACTTAACTGCATATTTCAGAATGGGAGGGGTTTGTGTTTTGGGGTTTGGCTGATTTGGTATAATTAATATTTCTCAACATGTAAAAGATTTATTTACAAAGTTATCAAATTGTTTACTGCTGTTATAATTGATTTTTAGCAATTATTACAACAATTATTAACTTGATATCATAAAAATAAAATTTCAGCAGATTATACTTAAATTGTTTCCCAACAGAATATAATTTTATTATGAATCTGACTAGTTTGTTAGTAAATAAATAAGATATGTAGTAGCAAAAAATACTAATTAGAACAAATATGTTAGCTAAGTGTACAGTGATAATATTTCCATTTAACTTGAGACAAACCTTTTTATTTGTTTTCCACACCAAATGTAAAATTAGCCTAGTATTGAATTTGGAAGAAAGCACATAAGTTGCAACCAGGAAAACAGGTACTATAAAAGGCGAAGGAGTAAAACTTGAAATGAAAGTGATTCCATGCTCCTGGTCCAGAGTAGAAAATAAGCGGATGCAACATTGAACCCAACAATACGTTGTGTTTGTTTTCAATCAAACAACCAAAGCCGAATGCTGAGTTTGTGTACAATGCAAAGGCTTATCCGCAATGTCTTCGCTGCACAGCATTGCTTCCCGCCCGAGTAATCCAATAAGTCTCTGTTCACATGAGTTGAATCTTAAACCTCAACTTAGCGCTCTTTTTCAATATTTTTAGGGTTTCATATTCTTAACTCTTACCAACTTGATAATATTGATAGTAATATTGGGTTCTAGTGTTCGTTTTAGTTTAATGTGATACATGGTGTATAACTCTACAGTTATTTTTAAATTAATACACATTCAAAGATTAAACCTCGTTAAACTTGGTGGCAAACAGAAAGGATCAATATAAGAAAACCTTCCACTTAGTAAAAGGGTGATGAGGTTTTAGATAGACATTTTTTTACTATTTTGACAGATTGAATAGAATTGGCGTTGTATACGAAAAACTTCTTTGATTAAAAAACATGTTTAAAAAATTAATTATACGCTTTTTGACAAAGTAGTCTTTCACTCTTTCACTAATTATTCAATTGATCGATCGAGTTGCCATTATTGAAATCGAAAATATTAGGACCCGTTAAGTAACCGAAATTAATTTTTTATCTTCCAGATAAGGTGGTAATATTAAATAAAATAGGAATGAATATACTTTGTGTTTCCGAACAACCAGGATAAATTTTGTGTATTTGTTCCTTATACAATAAAAAAACATCATATAAACATATGTCATAAAATGCTTCGTTAAGCCATTAGCAGCCATTTTGTTTTTCCACTTATTATTTTTATTTCCGTGGCGGACGGTGGTATTAACTTTATTTTAGTATAAACCTTTATGACATCAATATCCATTTAAAGAAAAAAAATTATTTTTGTCCAATGTGTATTTTCAAAATGGCGGCCATTTATAGTTTTAAAACTCAAATATCTCAAAACTTTTAAATTTTATTAAACTTTTACAAGAGCAAGAGACAGATTAACTCATCTTATGATACCATATTTTCAAGGGATTAGACAACAAATAACGGAGTTATTGAGATTTTTCTGCAGAAAAACATGATGTTCCTTTTTATAAATAATGCAAATTTATGTTATCTTAGTAGAAAAATCACAACTACTCCGTTATTGTTCGTCCGCCCTTACAAACTTAGTATCATTAGTTAGATAAGTTTAGTTGTCAACTTATTTGTGTCTTGTAAAATTTTGAAAAAAATACAGTTTTTGCGATATTTGAGTTGAAAGTTGTAAATGTCCGCCATTTGAAAATGCACATTGGACAAATATATTTTTTTTCTGAAAATGGACATTGATGCCATAAAGGTTCATACCAAATATGTACTTAATACAACCGTATTGTCTCAACCTAGGGAACAAAATACACAAAACATTTCCTGGTTGTTCGGGAACACCCTGTAGATGTTAACTTCATCAGATTTTCGTCCGGGTTTAATTAATACTAACTGTAACTCTGGACTTTTCATAAAACCTAATACTATAAAGTGTCAATGCAGTGAGGGAACTCTCAGGTAAAATTACATTTTATTTATTTTATGATTTGTTAATAAAGTAACAACAACTTTTGTAAAGCTTCATTTGAGTGAGTTACACTTAAATGTATGATGATGTAGACTTCCTGCACCGCTCTAGAGGAGTTTAGTAATAGAGAAGCAGCGACGCAGCATCAGATTTATCATCAACCGGGGCTCCAGCACCTGCCGCATTGTTGTAATGTGTTTCATTATCGCGCGTCTCCATTACCATAAACTCTGCCACCAAGAGCACCCCGTGCCATAAATCAACCATAAATCGCACCATATTCCGGGTTGCACTTTACCAAGTTCACTCAAACTTAAGTGATTGCCCATTGAAAAATAAGCATTCACATTTTAAAAATGTTAATGATGGACAGTATTCTAAAGACTTTCTAAAATTTATCGCTTACGGGAATAACTACACATGGTGTTACAACAATCTGGCACTGGCGATGCATATTCGCATTCCACACATTAAAGAAAATGGAAAATGTTCACTATTTTTTTATGCTTTGCTAAGCAAATATCTGACAATTGGATTTTTACACCAAGTACTTTTTATTTCTGTAACGAATTGTTGTGTTCAGTTTATATGTGGCATGGACCTATTTAACATAAATACAAATTTACGGGAAAAATATATTAAATTAAATTATATATAAAATCTTAAAACGGTCAATTTTACAAACTTTTTTCAAGACACAAACATGTTGACAAGTTTAACTATCTAAACAATGGTACTAAAATAATTAAGATAAAAAAATAATGAGGAGTAAATATGATTTGCTTTATAAAAACTACATTTTTTGCTGCCTAAGTAATGCAACATTATATTCTTTCTTTATGATCTTTTATAATTTTTTATATAATTCTTTTTTTCCGCTTTATTTGTATTTTTAAACGAAACAGTTAATTGTTTTTAAGACAGTTATTTGCTACTTAAAATTACAAATGACCGGAAATATACTTTTTAGTCTATTAAAATTAAGGTAACAAAGGACCATGAAACAGTTTTCAACTTAATACAATAATTAATTACATAAAAAAAATAATTAAATGTAAAAACCAAAATTAGGATAACAGATTGACAAAGCAGAAATCGAATGTTTTTACAAAACATTTTAGATTTATTTTGATGTGTATAATACGAATATCCTTAGATGTTGTGGATTTTTGTGACACCCTGTATATTATATCTGTAAAGTTCCATCAAACTAAAGAACACTTAACTTTGTGGAGATAGCAAAATAAAAATTTATTCCGTGAACATATAAGATTTTCCTAAAAAATGTTTAGAGAGTTTTTCCTTTTAATCATAACTTAAAAAATTATATGGACAAGAATCAAGAATCAAGAGTTTTATTGTCATTGACCTCATTTACAAGGAATAGACATAGTCAAATGATTAACCTAAATTACAGACTTAAATACATATTTACAATAAATGTACAAATAATAATAAAAAATCAGTTGCTAATTCACTGAAATGTAATGTTGACATCAGTTTCTAAAAATTCCCTGATATCATAGAATGGATTATTTGTCAGCCAATCCTTCAATGCTCTTTTAAACACATTAAAAGAAACCGTCCTAGCTGGTAAAGGTAATTTATTAAAAAAAACTAATACAATTTAACTTGTGACAATTTCCAATTTTACTTAGTCTATGAGCAGGGATCTCAAGTTTAAGTTTACCTCTGGTCTCATAGGAATGCATATCTTGCCTAATACTGAAGTTTTGGAGATTTGATTTTGTGTATAATAATATATGACTGATATACAAATTCACAACTGTCATGATTTGTAATCTGACAAAGAGGGGCCGACAGTGCTCCACAGGGCCCACCCCACAGATAGTACGAATCACTTTTTTTGCAAAATTAAAATTTTCTTAACATAAGAAGAATGTCCCCATAATATAAGACCATAAGATATATGTGACTGAAAAAATGCAAAATATGTCATTCTTAAATATTCATCAGTTACAAAATCTTTCAATTTCCAAATTAAATAATTGACTCGAGAAATTTTTTTACATGTATATTCAATCTGTTCCTGCCAGTTGAGTTTGGAATCTAAATGAAAGCCCAGGTATTTTACAGATTTTTTTTTTTCAATATCATTTGAAAGGCCAATGAGAATGTTTTGAGTTTTATCCTGATTGCATTTAAGCTTATTGGCTGAAAACCACAATGATGTTGAGTCAGAAGCTTCTTTTGCAACTGTACTAAGTGCAAAAATATCTTTGTGAGACGCAAGTAACGTAGTATCATCTGCATATAATACAGAATCAACCCCAATATTACTAGGCAGGTCATTAATTGAAATTAGAAAAAGAAACGGTCCAAGAACCGAGCCCTGTGGAACTCCCGCTTCAACCCCCCTCAAACCAGAAGTCCTCCCACCAACAGAAACATACTGTTTTCTATTTGTCAAATATGATTTGATAATTTTCAACTGTGAATTTTTAATGCCATAAAATTCAAGTTTTTTAAGTAAGATATCAAAGGGGACGCAATCGAAAGCCTTAGTCAAATCAAATAATGTAAGAGAAACAGTCTCTTTTTTTTCCAAAGAATTTAAAGACTTATTTACAATATCAAGAGCAGCTAAAACTGTTGATTTTCCCTCACGAAACCCAAATTGAGAATTAGTTAACAAGTTATTGTTTTCAAAATATTGACTAAGTTGCTTAAATATAAGAGATTCATAAATTTTGGAAAAAATTGGAACCACCGATATAGGTCGATAATTTTGAGGAGCAAGTTTATCGCCTTTCTTAAACACAGGTACTACCTTAGAAATTTTTAAAAAATCTGAAAAATAACCAGATTGTAAGGATTTGTTGATACAGAATGCCAAAGGTCTGCTAAATAAGTGTATTGTCTGTTTGAGAAGGTAATTTGAGATCCAATAAAAGTCCATTGTTTTAGAGTTAGAGAAATTGGATACTATTTTTTCAATATCTGCATGTGATATCTCTTTCCCGTGAAAGTTTAGATTTTTATCTGAAGTACCAAGAAAGTCAAATGCAGATTTATTTGTGGGCGAAATACCATCCATTAACTCCTTTACTGAATCAATGAAATAGTTATTAATATTGTCAGCATCCAATTCTACAGATTTAGATTGCATTGGTGAGTTTTCATGGGTGATGACTTCCCAAGCAGCCTTACATCTGTTGGGGACCCTTTCTATATGCTCCTCAAAAGCTTTTCTCTTGGCTAATTTAAGTTCTGAATTATATATTTTCTTACTATTAAGATAGGCCAAATATGCATCATGTGAGTTTCCAGATTGAGTACCAGTAAGATGTTTGTATACAGTGTAAAATCCCAACATTTTCTCTCTGAGCCTCCTTAGTTCATCATTGTACCAATTTATTTTTCCTTTATTATTTGTTTTTTGTTTTTGCTATTAACAAGAGGAGAACAAAAATGCCACACATTTATAAACTCTGTAAAAAATTCATCAAAGAGTGTTTTTCCATCTATATTGCCAATTAAGTATTCATCAATTATTTCCCATTTTTCAAGTTTAAGTTGCTCTGAAAAGGCCTTAATAATACTGTCACTTTGTCTGCGAACGTATTGTTTAATTGAACTGAATGGGGTTTTAGGTATAGGGTCAGTATTACAATTGAATTTAAAAATCAAGACATCATGATCCGCAAAACAACCCCCCACTAAGTTATTTTTGTACAAATCAGAAGAAAAGTTGACAATCACATTATCTATACAAGACTTACCACGTGTTGGCATAGTATTGGTACAAACTAAATTTAGACTGCGCAAAAGATTAGCAAATTCTTTAGATGACTTTTTTACCATCGACCCCATTTCAATATTAAAATCACCACAGACAGAAACATATTTACACATCTTTGAAATTTGTTTTAAAACTAGTTCAAATTTTTAAAAAATAAGTCTACATCACCATTGGGTGACCTATACACACTTAGGATAATCATGTCAAGATCTAACAATCTTACACAAGCCAGCTCACAATGAAATTCCATACAGTAAGCAACATCAATAACTTTAAGATTAATATTTTCATTTATAAAAATTCCTGCTCCTCCATTTTTTTTATTAGTTCTACAAAAAATGTCGGCAACCACAAAATTACTAGGAACAAAAAAATTTACCTCATCATCTTTTAACCAGTGTTCAGAAACACAGATAATATTTACATTTTCATTATAACAAAGGTGTTCCAACCGTAATATCTTATTTCTGATGCATTGAGTATTAATTTGTAAAATATTTAAACTTTTAAAAAAAACCTAGCTTTATTACAATTATTATGAGTTTTAACCAGAGGTTGGTTTATGCTAATGGGGGAAATATTTCCATATTGCCTAAAAAATCTAATTGTCTATGGTGCTGTGGTGTAGAAGGGGACTGATGCTGTAGTGGGGTGAGGATTCGGTTTGGTGAAGATTCGAGGTGAAGTGTGGTTACTTGTTGAAGGGGGGACTGCTGTTGCTGTGAGATCAGGGTAAGTGGCTGCAGTGCTGATACTTCTTCTGCAGTGGACCTGCTTGATTTCTCAATCTCCCCCCTCAGTTTGAAGACAAACTCTTGGTGAGGAAGTCCATGATGGAGCGCTCTTCTAGCACTGAGTTGTTCTTTGGTTATTATCAAGACAGCGGCACCAGTTATTTGATGAAATTCATTAATTTTTCTTGAAAAATGCTCTATTTCAATGAGGTCTCGGACACAGCCCATTGGTGAGCATACAAGTACACTGAAAGGTCTGGTCTTGAAGTCCTTGATCAAATCTGTAAAAGCGCTGTTGTAATCATCCACTGTAGGCTTTCCGTCAAAATTTTCTTTTGTGATTAAACTATATACTGCAGCTTCGTTAGGATTACTTCTTTGGTAGGCCAAGAAATCTGTCTTTAGGTCCTTCAAATGTGGCTTTCCAAAGTGTTTTCTAAACGTTACTGCTACTCCTGCAGTCATCCTTCGAGGGTGGTGAAAGTCACCAGAGATTGTGTGGGCAAAGGCCACTGATCCATTGTGTTTCAGTTTTTCAATAACCTCCCACATGTCAACCTCTAGCACATCGATCCCTCTCAGAGCTTTGATTTCCCTATCTATTTCTCCGTGGATTTCCCGCATACCATTGCTTGAACTGTTGACAACATCCTTTAGTGAAGTTGGATTTGTAAGGTTCAGAATCATTTTTGAGACTTGCTTCTTACCTAGGCGATTTAAATGCAGTCCATGCTTGGTGTACATATGTCTTGGTAAACGATTGATAGGAAGAAATGTTGCTGTACCACTATTGTTGACAATCCGCTCCAATTCCATGTTTATATAGGAGATGCTGTTATTCAGTCCAGGTACATCATGTCTATGGGGCAACCCTGCGATTATTAGTTTAGTGTGAGATGCACTCTTTATAATATCACCGAATTTATCAATCAGCGTATTTCCATTCTTGACAATATCGTCATTAGTTCCCCCAACAATTATGACTGTGTCCTTTTTTGTGAAGTGGTGTATTAGTTCATTTAAGCCGTTGACAACTCCATGCAGTTTGGCATTGGGTTTATATATTACTGATATATTTGTGTCACGAGAAGGCCATATTTCAGTCAGATGTCTGTACATGTCTCTTCCATGACTATCAGAGATCATTAGTACATTATTTTTCTTCTGATTAGGAGCATTAGAATTTGTGTCCGCAAATGATTGGGGTATGCCTTTTTTCTTTTTTTTGTTTGGTTTTTTAGACTTGAGAGTTTTACTTATAGACTTTTTAATATATGGTGATTCTCTTCCAGTGACTTCTTGTACAATAGTTAGTTCTTCAGACTGCAGCAATTCAAATCTGTTTGCTAAGTCCACTGAGATATCTACAACTTTTGTACTATCCGCAGATTTTGCCAAATTTTTGGGTGTTATGAAGCAGCCATCATGGACTGTTATTTTTTCACTCAGTAGCTCAATTTCATGTTTCAGCTTTTCATTTTCTGCATTCGAGCTTTCAACATCACTCTTTAGTAGATTAATTATTTCTCTATGAGAATTGAGCTCTTCAACGTATTTGCTTTCCAGAGATTTAATTATTTTCCTTAAAGTTTTAGTTTCTGCTATTAGCTGTGGATCGGATAATGGGTATGGTTGGATAGTTTCCATGAGCCGAAGATTTTCCTTTTTAAGGTCATTTATTTGGTTTTCTAATTTATTTATCTGAAGGCTAAGTCTCTGAATTTCTTCAGAATCAATTTTGCTATTGATTTCTTCATGAGAAGGTAAAGGTGACATAGGTTCACACTGTACAGAACAGTCTCTCCTCAAACTGTGGAAAGTAATTTGTGGCTTAGCAGTATTATTTAGGATTGGAACAGGGAAAATCTCATTTGTAAATTCCATTAGTCTGGTATCGGATTCAATGGAATGATCAAGTACACACTGAAGCTGTTTTTCAAGAGTCACATTATGCTCCTTTAGAACTCTATTTTTTTCTTCCAACTCTGTTAATAATGATGGTGTTAATTCTTGGGATTCAAAAGATAAATTTGAGGGATGCTCTGAGGAGAAAGGTGTGGTTTGAGGAGATAAGTCATTTGATTGTGGTGTTGTTAAGTCGAAGGAGCAGTTTACAATTGATGGTATCTGGACAGAAGACTCCTGACTAGAGGCCTTAGGTGACAATAATGACCTCATAGTGACTGGGTGAGGCCCAGAGTGCTTGGTGTTAGTCACTGTAATATTAGATTTATTCGCATCAGTTTTTATTGTAGCATTACAGTGTCTTCCAAGACACCTCCATGTTATTTCTCCACTCTTAGCCACATAATTTTGCCTGTATTTGTGGTTATTATGTATAATATTAGGTTTTCCATTCTTTGTTTCTTCTATTTGAAAATCCATTTGTGTTAAAAAAAAAAAAGGAAAACGTAAGTGTTCTAATGGATTGGATTTAAGATCTATTCTGTGATACCAGACCTTATATAACTTGAGATGAATAACTTAAGATGAATGGTAGAATCAACTATTGTTATTTAGTTTTCAATCAGTTATGTTTATACATATAAGCTAAATTTCTTCACTGACTTTTAAATACTGTATCGTATAAATACTTTATACACTAAATCAATGTTTTAATAGTAGGTCTGTGTATAAATAGCTTTAGCAGTCTTTGGCTTCACTCTTGACGAAAAAAAATCTTGTGCAGCAGACGACAGTAGGCTACTGTCAGGCGGGAAAGTGTTATAAACAATGTTCGTGCTGCATAAAAATCTTACTTTAAAGTTTAAAATCATGAATTATCATGACAAAATTTAATCAGACCTATTTTAAGATGTTATAATTGTTTTACAAAACTTATATGATGATTGGTTTTCTTATACTGAAGTGTTAGGTTCACTCACGGCAAGTATCACTACATTTTCATTATAGGTTAAGCACTGTTTAAATGGTGAATAACGAGAATTATCACTTTAAAACTACACTGATTTAAGTCACTGTTACTCATTCAAACATGTCAGGAGTAAGAAAAAAAAAAAGATATGAATAACACAAAGCTGTTAGTATGTTTTACAGGCAATCCACAAATAAAGAGTTTCATGACTCACTCACAAGTAGCAAAACTATGAGTGGATATCAAATAAGTAAACTCCTATTTAGTTAATAAAATACTATCCAATATTTTGGCAAAAGAGCGCTTATGTAATCTATATAAATGAAACCGTACAGTTAAACTACAAGAAGTGAACGCATGAACTTTTAATGGTAGATCCCCTTTGGTTGCAGCTCTGTTTCCTGTTTATCCTCTAGGGTTACCCTCCATCGGAAATTCTAATTTCCATAGTTAATCACACGATACCATCCGCGGTCACAGTTTTCTGCTATAGGTAATGTTATTAAATAAACAGCTGACTTTGTAAATTTCTACCTTAACCAGCCACTGGCAAGTTTATATTGCTCAATTAATTAACTGATGTAAGAAGAAATGAAGTTAACGTTTTTAAGAATTTAATTTAGTTCAACAAAAAAAATCTTTGAATGTTAGTGTACGTAGAGGTGAGTGAGTGGAGAGAGCGAAGCAATCGTGAGTGCAAGTGAGAGCAGCGATGATCTCCCTCTAATATATTATTTAAAATTTAAACATTTTTCTGTTTTAAACTTCCCTTGTGTAACTCTGGTATGTATTGAGATTGTTTAAAAACTAATAAATTATATTTTTTCTTTTAATTTACTAATCTAACTTTCTTTTAATGTTAACCCTTAAGTGCGCGCGCGGGGGCCTAAACGACCCCACGCGAATTTAAAAGCCTGTAATTTTTTTTCAGGTTGACAACACCGCAGAGCGCCTAGGTACCTTCCGGCACGTCTATGATTTACCGATCGCAACGATCAGTTCGGCACTGACCATCGACAATGTCGTGTACAGTCCGTTCAAATAAAACTCGTCACTCCCGGGTCGTTCTTACCCCCGCGCGCGCACTCCCGTTACCTACTGACTTTGCATGGTCGGGTCATCTATACCCCCACGCGCGCACTCCCGCTACCTACCGACTTTGCATGGTCGGGTCATCTATACCCCCACGCGCCCACTTCTGTTTTATTTGTGCTTTATTGAACTTTATTTTATTTTGAGTTTATTACAAAATTAAAGTAGACGGGTAAAATCATACTGAAATACGGCAGTTCAAGTATAGTGCGTGATGAGTTCAGAAGACCCACAAACTGCTCGATTTTTTTAAAGTATACTAAAAAATATACAAAAAAACACAAACTGCTCGAATTAGACGGTTTTTACTTGAAGCCGAAGAAGACAATGATATATTTGACAATTTAAAATTGTCTCTACATTGTTTACTTATATTTTTTAGCTATACATTACCAGTTACTGTGTGAATAAAAAGAATACCTTTTATTTTGTGAGTGTTGTTTGCATTTATCAATCAAGGATGTAGGTAAGATTTAGTTTACGACTACGTAGAGTGTCTTATATAAATTACTTCGGCATATAAATGATATATATACACATATATTATATATGTAAAGTGACAAATTATAACACAATTGCATTCTAGTACTTAAAATAAAAATAAAGTTTTAGTTTCAATAAGATTTTATAAACAAAAATTATTTAAATATTATTATAAAATATGAATAATGATACAAATGGCAGATTGTTGTTATTAAACATCTATTTAACAATAACAATACGAACCATCAACATTTTCAAAGTAATAGTGGGCTATTTACAATGTTTTACTTTCTCCCCCTATACCATAGTATATGGAGAAAGTATTGTTTTCGTCAAAATTTTCGAATTTGAGTTGTTGGTGGATTTATCCATTATGGTTCCCCCTGAGTCCAAAAAAGTGGTTTTCGGAGTGATGTCTGTGTGTGTGTGTGTGTGTGTGTGTGTGTGTATGTGTGTCAGGATGTAAACAGAGCTAGAGAATGCCCTAATGGTCCGATTTTAATGAAATTTGGTATATAGGTCCAAATCCACGATAATTCCAGGCGTTTTTTTTTCATTTTTTTGAATTTTTGATTTTTAAGGGTATTTTACCCCCCAAAACCCTCAAAAATCGTAAAAAAATCCAAATTTCTCAAAAACGGCTCTAACGATTTTGATTAAAATTTTGTGGTTTATTAAGCTTAAAATGGTGGATAAAATGACACCACCCGCATCTCCGAGAAAATGCGCGTTCAAAAGTTATGGAGTAAAAAGTGTTTAAAAAAATCAATTTTTTTATTTTCAAAATAGCTGTTGTCTCAAAATAAATTTTACTTATCACCATTAAATCAAGCTCAAAAAACTAAATAATCCAGAACTTTAAATTATTGCTCTACGTCAAGTGGTTGAGGAGAAAATACAATTTTTCGTTTAGCGGTAAACGCAGTACGTTGTTAAAAGTCACAGATGCGCGTAGGGTCAAGCTCGCGCTGCTCAGCTGGTAGCTATCCGACAGAGTCATCTAGACATTTATGTTTAAAGCTTTTAACACATGTTTTTATATTGTTGGGAGAAAGTATGTGTCAGTTATCTGATACCGTTTATTTTATGTTGGGGGCCTAGATGACCCCTCGCGCCCACTTACGTTACAAATAGGGGCGCGCCTACTTAAGGGTTAAATGGTAATTCCTGTCAGTAAAGTAAAATAATGTTCTTGATTAAATAATGGAAAAAGAATTGTCGGTTGTTAATAGAGGTGGTAGAAACAAATTTTTTACAAAGTTAAATATCTTTTATTCATGTCAGGCTGGAAAATCACTTGGAGTTATTATTTATTTTAAACCTTGCCCATGGGATTTAATGGGTAAGGGAACATAAACGGAACAAATAATATGTTATTTTTATTTTGAATCCTTTTACTAAATCATACTTTAAAAATAGGTAGTAAACATAAATTATATGAAACTATTCTTTTGATGTTCCATTCGTTAAAAAATGGTCTTGTGATATTAATATACTTCTCCTCTTCGAGAGTTTAATTTATTCGATTGGTTCCAGTTTTTATCAGTGTTACGTCCGCTTTGAACCTAAGGTCGGTTCGAATTGGCACGAATTATTTTTCTCATTCGTTTCTGTGTATTAGCTGTGCATACACTTTTGGGTGTTGCCCTTTTCCTCGAGTAATTTGTTTATATTCCAATGTACCAATGTACCGACACTGTTTAAATTCATTTCAATTTTTGTCAGTTTTAATATTTTGGTTCAACTTATTCCAGGAAACATAAACAAGGAAAGGTCAAAAAATTATTACATGACAACATTTTCCATTCTACGACCGCCACTGTGGTTGTTGTGGGTTGAATAAAATTTTTTTTGGTTGATTAATCATTGGAAATGTATTTAAGAGGGGTTTTAAGGGATTGATAGATTATTTTGCCTGTGCAGTCAAGGGTTAGTTGAGGAAAAAACCAGAATAAGTTTTGTATTGTTATCCAATCATTCGAGGGCGAGAAGCGATAGCCATTATTCGGTGTACTATAGCTAAAGAAACGCCACTGCACTTCAGCGAGACCCAAGACTCAGGTAGAGTGATTAAAAATTTGCCCCGAAATGAGCCCTAGATGATATTTAATGAATACATTTAAAGCTTGCCCTAACAGCAGTTTTAACGCCTGCCGCTAGCGGCTGGGAGTATCAGGGGTCTCGCGGTTAAATATCCATCGTGCTCCCATTTAGGGCTTTTATTTTAAGTTCGATAAAAGTGAGCGAGGTTTTAAATAAAATAGAAATTCTTGGGCTATGTGATTTGCTTTTTTAAAATTTGAATCCATATTAAGCTGAAATGGGTCGAAGTTTATTAACTTTAGACCATTATAGCATAATATGGATTTAAAATATAACCAAATACAAAAGCCAAAAAAACCGTACACTTTTATTTAAAACCTCTTTTATTTTTATCGGACTTGAAGGAACTAATTGGGAGCAGGTGGAGCAGTGCATGATGTTCTGAGAGAAACCCTTTCACGCCCTCTAAAATAGTTACACTTCATACCCGGTTCACATAGTAAATTGGATTTAGAAATAAAATAATTTTGAAATTTCATGATTGAAGTTTTTATATCAAACTTTACTATTTATATCAAAACATCTATCACAATTTATCCAATACTTATTTTTCACCTTAATTAACAACGTATAGTTCGTCTTACCAAGCTGTATAATAGCATTACAAGCACGACTCGAGCAAACTATTAAATCAGGTTAAAGTCCATGTCTCATAACGAATTTACGTTGTAGGGCGTAGCTTCATCACCGGAGTGGCCGGCGCCATCTATCACCATGCTTCATGTAATATTCACCAGTACAGGGTGTCAGCGTTGTGGCGGTATTCAAATAACTGGAAATAAATAAATTGAGTTTTGCAGGTCACTGGACCACGATCGATCACGCTCACTTTATCTCTGCGATGCACTTCTTATCTCATAAAAATAACATATCTGTGTCAAGAGCAGGTTCATTTAATATGTAATGGAGAATTTTTAAACATAAATTTATTATTGTTGTAAAAAATTAACCTACTTTGTTGATAGAATACCACTAATTTGATTTTTTATGTTGACCTCATACAGATCATTTCCTACTTGGTTGGCTGTTCTATAGGTATTGGTTTAATTTCATTATGTTATTATTTATTCCACTAAGATTAACATATTTAAATAGCAAATAAAATATTAATTTTACTATCCGTAATGTAGTACATCATGTTTACATTCCTTTCAGATTGTGTATAAAGCTACATTTTAAGTTTTTCTTTTAGTGCTGCTTAGTGGTTTATGGCTAGGATATCCTTTTTTACAAGGAGCTTCAATCTTTAGTTGTTTATACTTTTTACTAAACAGTTAAAGGAAAACCAATTAAACTAAAAGTATACAAAAAAATTGTTGGGCAAAATATAAGTTTTTTTGTATTTTTTTTTTTTAATTTGGTAAGGAAATACTTGGTATCTTATCACATTAAATTTTACAAATTTACTGGATTAGTTTTTTCATAAGATAAAGTTAATGGTCTAATCGTATTCCCCAAATTTTAAGCATACGATGTCCTTAAAACATAAAAATTTCTAAAAGGAACGAAATTAATTTTCATCTAACAAAGACAGAATTTAAAATGCAAAACGTTATGAAATTTAAATGGTAAATAAATATTGAAAGGTTAATTAATCCGCCGACTGTCCACACCTCCATCTCATATCTGATTCAGATTAGCTCATGATTGATCAGCATCACGGTGGTGCGAGGGAGGAGGCCGCCGCGGGCTGGAGATATGCGGTACAATCATTATCAATCATGAGCTTATTATTACTTAGATTACCGTTGACGTATTATGCGTAAAAATCCAACAACTAGGAATTTTCATAAATTGTATTGTGAAATTCCTACTATCTCTTTGGTTTCAACTTGAAAAAAATTTTGAAGTTTTATATCTTTCAATCACCTTCTGATATAGACGTGATAGTTTTGTAAGACAAATTTCACAGCATTTGTCCAATACTTACAACGAAATCTTTTAAATTTGGTTTAAATATTAGAACCAAAGTAAGATTTTGTTATGTTATTTATTGGTTTACCTTCTCCGAGATTTAACTTTCAAACTGGTGGTAATATGAAAAAATGTTTCTTTTAAAAAACATATATGGAAACCTTTGATCTGCATTTCCTTAAATGCTAGATAACAAATTAATCTAGGGTTACGCCTTAGCCGTAGGCGAGTTAGTTGATGTATAGTCCTACGTCCAGTCTTATTTAAGAGTCAGAAAATGATTTAAAGGGGTCATTTATCGTTGGGAAAATATGCTGTACGTAGTAGTTCATGACACAACTCATCTCTCTGACTAATGTATGCATTACTTTTCAAGAAACAAGAACATCACGAAATCTATATAACAATTCCTATAAATTTTATCAAATAATATTTTTTACCGTCACAGCAATACCCTTAAGTTAATTTAAACTCCTTTTCTTTAATAATCTAAAGAAAACCAGACAACACATTTATAACATTAAACCTTGACGCCACAAAAGTGTAACGAATTCCTTGCGTACAAGAACGCTTAATAAGCCTACCAAATGTTTAATTTATAATTTGTAAGATACTTTAAAAAATACGGCATTATAAAATTATTTGCAAAACCAAACTTAATGGGCGTTATTCAATTAAAACTCCATTTTAATCAAATACAAATGTTTAAAAAAATCAAGGAATTACCCAACTCAATTACTCAGTTTTTAACTAGCATGTTCGGTAGTTAGTGTGTTTCCAAAGACAAATGGATGTCAGCACAATTACAGCAGCTCGGCGGTATTGATCAACTCAGTAGTAATCACTAGTTGAGATATCTGCCACATCAGCTTTGCAAACAGAATGTTGGCCAAACTTACAATCGTTGTGTATCTTCCAATCAACTTCTCAGTTGTGATATCGAAACTTTCTTAGAAACCTCCAATGGGGTTGGTAACATAATAACTTTAAAAAAAAATTAAATTAATTCTGGGGTGTCTTTAGCATAGTTATGTTTACGTCCTTACAACATGAACAATACCATTGATGATTAAAAGTTTAAAAAGTTTGTTACATACATTATTGGGAATGCAATGATATCCTAAAATTACAGTTTGTAATTACGTATTGCGCGTAAAACTGTCTGAAGAAGGGACAGTCATATGTTATATAAAATTAATAGTATTTTCCTTTTACCGCTTAACTTCTGAGTGTCTATAAGATAACCACAGACTACGGCAATAATCTGTCCCTTCCAATAATTCACTATATACTTGTCGGTGTATACATTTTTTGTTACTATGTATTGAACGTTAGTAAAAATGGCCATAAAAAGATTCAGAACCAATAAAAATAGTTTCATTTTTTTATTGAGGTAAGATACTATTCAGAGCTAAAAACTGATCACGACAAATCTGACGTTCAACTGTTTCATAAATTGCTATTAATATTATGTTGACTAGATGAGTCTTTCCAATACACTTTTCAACCGGTTTTAGTGATCTTATTATTGATGAACAAAAAAGTCAGTTAACTCACAGATTTGAAGCGAATGATTTTCCTTGGGTAAAAATAGTCAAACATGAAAACACATTGAGTTTTAGATCAATTGGCGGATTTAATTAATAAGTGCTTAGTTATTTATAAGGTATTATTTCTCAGTTATAAGAAGCTAAGAATTTACTCTATCGCTAGACATCCTAAATGGCCTACAATAATTGTTTAAGTCACTTACTCAAACCGACATGCACCTATCAACTACAAAGTTTGGTTAGTTAGCATCGGTTGAACAACTTGTAAGAAATGCACTAAACGAACACATGATGTGTGCATGTGCAGGTAAAATGGAGTCAGTGGTTTGCGGTCGTTTGGGCAAACATAATGTAATGATTAATGGGGTTGCTCCGCTAAACGGACTCCAGTCACGAAGCCGACGTGTTTGCTTGATGGAGCTGTGATGTTGTGTGATGTATTTCGTGTCGGCCGAGCCTTGTGGATGATGTAAGTTGCAGTCACGAAGCCGACGTGTTTGCTTGATGGAGCTGTGACGTTGTGTGATGTATTTCGTGTCGGCCGAGCCTTGTGGCTGATGTCAGTAACAGTCACGAAGCCGACGTGTTTGCTTGATGGAGCTGTGACGTTGTGTGATGTATTTCGTGTCGGCCGAGCCTTGTGGATGATGTCAGTTACAGTCACGAAGCCGACGTGTTTGCTTGATGGAGCTGTGACATCGTGTGATGAATTTCGTGTCGGCCGAGCCTTGTGGCTGATGTCAGTAACAGTCACGAAGCCGACGTGTTTGCTTGATGGAGCTGTGACGTTGTGTGATGTATTTCGTGTCGGCCGAGCCTTGTGGCTGATGTCAGTAACAGTCACGAAGCCGACGTGTTTGCTTGATGGAGCTGTGACGTTGTGTGATGTATTTCGTGTCGGCCGAGCCTTGTGGATGATGTAAGTTGCAGTCACGAAGCCGACGTGTTTGCTTGATGGAGCTGTGACGTTGTGTGATGTATTTCGTGTCGGCCGAGCCTTGTGGATGATGTAAGTTGCAGTCACGAAGCCGACGTGTTTGCTTGATGGAGCTGTGACGTTGTGTGATGTATTTCGTGTCGGCCGAGCCTTGTGGATGATGTAAGTTACAGTCACGAAGCCGACGTGTTTGCTTGATGGAGCTGTGACGTTGTGTGATGTATTTCGTGTCGGCCGAGCCTTGTGGATGATGTAAGTTACAGTCACGAAGCCGACGTGTTTGCTTGATGGAGCTGTGACGTTGTGTGATGTATTTCGTGTCGGCCGAGCCTTGTGGATGATGTCAGTTACAGTCACGAAGCCGACGTGTTTGCTTGATGGAGCTGTGACGTTGTGTGATGAATTTCATGTCAGCCAATGCCAATATACAAAAATACTGATAATGCCAAGGTAAATAAAATTAAAAATATAAAAGAGCACTCACTATCATTAGATTCATTAAAAAATATTTAAAAAGTACAAATCCTCTACTTTTCAAATATATTTTAATAAAAAACAGTAATTAATTCACAGTTTGATCTACCGCACACCGATTAAGAGATTATAAACTACTGCTTAGCTAAGAATACTTAAAACGAACAACTCATTATTTCTTATAACAAACACGTGCTTAGGTTTAATTTTCGTGTACCCAAGAACATTAGCAATCGAGCGGTTGATGTATATTTATAATGTAGTGAAATGTCGAGGCCGCTTGGGACCCGATAAAATCCAAAGTGTAACAACATGCTAACGATTTAATCACATCTCTATCCGTGACCCATGTGTTGAATAATTTAACTTACAATAAGGAAACGACCTTAAGACACCGTGTATACGTTCAATAGGTGTTTAATTTACATAGCAAATGGTTTAAGCATAGGACACGATCCTAATCAGGAATGCAATGTATTTTCTTGTACAACAAAAGATTCAATTCATTGGATACATCTTTTCTGAACAAAATTAAAATTATATACCTACTGTAGTTTGTTTTCAGTACTTGAAGAAATAGTAGTTAACTATCACTAATAAAACATGATCTCTCTCAGAAAATCGTTCAAAACACTCATATGTTAAACTTGAGGCATTGAAAATGTTTTTATATTGCAAAATTATACTTCACAAGACTACAAAAAACAATGTGATTTTGTTCATATGATTTTCCATGTTTATTAATTAAGTGTCCATAATAATATTTGCAATCTCATTTTTCACTATTCTTATAAATGTCGTTAACCGTGTTATAATATTTAATTTAAAAATTATTATAAGAATAAAACTATATTATTATTTTAAAATAGATAAAAATATTAAAAATATTCTTTAATTAGACCTACGTAAATATGCATTATGTTATATATATTCTAATATGTAGGAAACAAATTTCTCTCTACAAATATAACAGACTTAGGTCAATTTAAATATAATATAGTTTATAAAAAAATTTTGTTTTTTTTTTAAATAATTTGTAAGTTTTGAGAAAAATAAATCGCAAAGGCTAAATGAGGTTAACTTACAGACTTTTCACTCCAATTTATCCACATAATGTTTTAATGTTCATGTATAGTACCTGAATATAATTTTTTCGTCGTAAATATACAAACTATAACTAGATATAGTAAATTAGATTACCTCCATTACCTCAACTTTCTAGAATTAATTCCCGAAATATATAAAATTTAATATTATTTTTAAATTTGAAAAAATATTTAACGTTAATAAATAATACTTAATACCATTAACCATAATTTAGATAGATACCATAACTGATGCCATCTATAATGAAATGTTCAATCACGTAGGACTGTGATTGAACATTTTCCACCAATATCTCCCCAACCAAAATCAAATTCCACATAATTTTTAACATTTACTGGAGTTCTGTTTACGTTGAAAAACCTCACATTGTTAAACTTCATCCATAATTTCAACTCAAGACTCAAAATTGTTGAACCAAATAGAAGTAAAGTTAACTTTTTCAAGAAGAAAAGTCCGCAAAGTCAAATTACAATGAATTGAATCCTCCAATAAGCCAATGTGAGACGTAACTTTCCTGTGTTGAGCAAGGTTTCATTTGAAAGAGAGCTGCAACCCTTACGTCTTGTTATCTCCATAAAAACCTCTTCACTCGCGGGGGGCCGGAGACGAGACGCCAAGCCGTGTTCTTTGCTTTGTTTAAATGAATACACAATGTTCTGTAATTTTGTTCCAACATTCGCTGCAGGGATTTTCCTCATCAAACGTAATAGAAGAATTTAATAAAGGTGGTTTGCATTTCTTTTTGTTATTTGAATGAATTTCATCACACTCTTTTGAAGTTATTCATATAAATAAACTAACACATGAATATTAATGGCACAATCAGTTGCTGCCTAGTTTCTATAAAGACACTACTTTTGTCAAATTCCGAGCCGTCATTGACCTGCAACTTGTTACTCCTCTATCATAATGGACTCATTTTGCAACTGTATCTTCAGATTTCACTGGAGGTACTTCAACGAACATTTGCTTATAATGAATTTATGGCGAGTATCCACTTTTGCCGAGGATTATGTTTCTAAGCTAAATACAACTATTTAATTTTGCAGCACTGGGTTAAAACCACTCTCTCTAAATCACGTGGCCGGATGCAAGCCAGGGTTCTGCGGGCCGATGCGCTCTCTGCATTGCGTTTCCTGTACTCGCTGACGTACCTAACACAGTATCCTCCATTACCTCAACTTTCTAGAATTAATTCCCGAAGTATATAAAATTTAATATTATTTTTAATGCATTGCGTTTCTTGTACTCGCTGACGTACCTAACACAGTATCCTCCATTACCTCATCTTTCTAGAATTAATTCCCGAAGTATATAAAATTTAATATTATTTTTAATGCATTGCGTTTCCTGTACTCGCTGACGTACCTAACACAGTATCCTCCATTACCTCATCTTTCTAGAATTAATTCCCGAAGTATATAAAATTTAATATTATTTTTAAATTTGAAAAAATATTTAACGTTAAAAAATAATACTTAATGTTTCATGTGCATTATATATTTATTGCAACTTTATTTATGTCGCTAATTTGTCATAATTGTAGAGTTATAATAATAAGTTAATTCAATGTTTAATATGATAAATATTAATTTTTTATATTAAAAATAAAAATACATACAAACATTAAATGAATTGTTAAACAAACTACAAACTATAAAATTACAATTTAAAATACTATGTTTTGACCACCACTCATGCGATGTTAAATCGATTTTGTTAACTATTTATTACAACTAGAGATCGCCCACTGGTCGAAATTCGACCAGAATCTCACTTCTTGAAAAGGTTTTATAACTGAAATATCTGTTCTTCCTGGTTTGCTAGCATTTATTATTATAACAGCTGTCTAATGATCTAATCAATTTTCCTTCTCCCATAAGATTAACATTGAAACTTTGAAAGCCCATAGGACGTAGCACTGGAGGCCGATGGAAATTATTATGTGATTCTGCTCATCTACATGACCCTAATTCCTTAGGAAAGTCCCTAGGACCTTTTAACGGTATGCGCGGATTTCTCCTACGATGCACTCGAGCTGAGAAAAAAGGAGGAAACGAAACATGCTTGCCTATTAATATATAGATAACTCTTGAACTGGTGGCAACACTACTGTAATATTTTATATGCAGTTGTATTTAATATACACTGTACTGAATTAAATTACAATCTATATATTTTTACCTATAGTAAATTTGAAAATTACCAATACTTAAATAGCAATTAGAATTTTTTGTAAGCTGATAGACAGTTGAATCTTAGGTAATTTCTATCCTTTATTAAAATTTAAAATAGGTATTTGCGTTTAGTTTAAACCTACTAACTTACATTTTAATCAATAACAATAATTTTATCAAATATTATATGCTATTTGTTTTAGTGTACTAGTGAATTAAAAGATGTTTTATTTTAAATGTGGATCTAAATAATTTCATCTCTAATGATCCTTAACGTCATAATCGTAAAAAATCCATTTAAAATACAATTTTTGTAAGGTGGGGCTAATACAAGACGTGGATATTGTTACCAACTGTCTAAAGAGATTCATCAGCAGTTATGTTGGCAACACCTGCTGCATTGTTGTATAATCACCCTCCTCATTAACATAAACAGCGCTGCTATAAATCTACCTCCCTGTTGTTTCGGTTAAGCGTTACTTCTGTCCTGAGTACACAATCTTAACTTCACGTCTCTTATTTTGCTTTTAATAAACTCTGAGATTACTCGAGCAATGATTACGGTTTTTTTTACTTCCATTATAATGTAACCCTTGATAAAAGAAATAGACTAAATTACTTTGAATTTTTCTCTCTCCTGCAATCTACAAATTAGTTGATAGTTATTTGTGCTTCTAGGGACTAAAAGCATCTTTTTCTCTGGGACAACTTTTTCTCCCTGGAGAAAAACTGTTTTCGCCCGAGGGCTTCACCTTCGGACCACAGTTTTACTGAGGGAGAAAACGTACTTTAGTACCTAAATGCACACAACATTTTCCTCCACCTACCTGAATAACAAATAACTAGGCCTATAACAACAACAATTTTACGTTCTAAAAATTTAAGGTTCAGTCGTGTATGGATTAGTCAAACTAACTTTAAAAATACACACACACACACTCACAAGCTAGGATATATCAACTGTATAGTACACAACAGAAGGAACACAACATAATTTAGGCTAGGCCTAGTCAAAATTCTCACTTAAAAAACACACAAAACAATTTAAACGTAGTCTCACTTCTGATAATAGCCCTTGACAGGCAAACCATCACAGTGTTGTAAGACTGTGTTCGGGAAATTTAATGTCACATCTGCCTCTCATTAAATGTTTGGAAGACTAAAAACTATTAATTCCTTACTATCACTCCATGAATCATTAGCTATCCACAACACAATCCATTTTACTGAAGGGAATTGTAAACAAATAAACTGCTTACAAAACAACTGACGCTACAGACACTATTAATAAACAAAGAAACGAAACGAATACAATAATTAATTGACATTTGACTGTCACCCATGTTCTTCTTAATCTCTCTTTTAATAATATTCTTATGTTACTTAGTTTAGCCCCGTGGTACCAATAAAGTTAAGTTTTCCCTAGGTAAAAAAATTAGTACTATTCAAGTCACATGTGATAAAAACTAGTACTTTAGTACTCTATTCCAAGCAGTAAAATACACCTTTAGATTGTAGGTGGAGGAAAATGTATTTTTATTACGTGGCAAAAATATTTTATTGCTCGAAATTATATCAACACAATATACACTTAATTTAGTTATACTCGTTAAATTGATTTCATTTTAGCCATGCTAAAATATTTAGACAGCATCAGGTAATATGTTTTGTATGGCTTAGTTCTTTTACGAAACCGTAAATGTGATTTTACTGTTTCAATAAATACTGTATTTTACTACATTATTTATTTTAAAACCTTTGTTTTCATTGAAAACTTACTAAATCCAAAATATATTTATACCTTAATTGTTAAGAAAACAAAAAACATACCAAATATACAAATAGTCGTCCCAAATGTGGTATTTTCATCAGAGGTCCATACCTGAAAAATAAGTAAATAATATTATTTTACAAATAAAATTAATTTAATTTTTCTGTATATTCAAATATACTAGTTAATTAAAATTACTTTGGATAACATTTTAAAAAAATAACTATAGACAGCTTTTATTCACAGGTTTGTTTTTCAAAGTCTTAAATAATAACTAGCGAACTATATTGAATGTAACACAGTGATAATAATTTTTCATACAGTTAAAAACTTGAATGTTGTATTGAATAGCTAAATTCATTAAACTTAAGAACTTTTCAACAAATTCACATATATAGGGGGAAAGGGGGCCGTATGGATTTATTGTAAAACGAAACAACAATTACAATCATTCTTTACCTATTTCAATCTTAGTTGTCCGTAACCCTTCTATAATAATTCTTTCAATAATATACCACTTTTATTTAAATTCATATTTATAAGATCTTTTATAAAGCATCAAATATCAATTAATTTTTGAGATATTAAACATCTATCTATCTATATATATATATATATAAGTAGATAGTATCATGTTGGTTCTGGCTCACTTTTGGAGACAATCAAAAATCAAACAAATTTCATAGTTTTTTAATACAATTATGCAATATTTTTGGCAATTTTTTTTCCAATTTTCAGCTTTTGTCAAATTGTCATAAAAAATATGCAATTTTAATGAAATTTTTAACAAATATGCCTGAATTTTCTACAAAATAAAATTTTTTTAAAAACAAGTAAAATTATCACATTTTATAAGTATTTTTTCAATAGTCGACTTTTCATAAGGTAATTTAAGTTTTCTGTAGTATTTTTTCAATAAAATTTACTAAAATAGCAATAATATATTCTAATTAATTTCAGTAATATCATTTTTGATTATATTATATTCAAGTAATTTTTCAGATACAATAATAATATAACAATTTGTTTTACTAGTAGCTACTATATCATAATCAAAATCTGCATTAATAATAATATCATTTTTTGAACTTGAAATATTTGTTGGATTTTTTGTAGTATCAATTACATAAATTGGTCTATTTTCTAGAAATTCTGTTGGACTATAATACATTTTACTACTAATATAATAAACTTTTTTGTAATCTTGATACATTTTATACATAATTCTAAATTTTTCATTATTTATATCAAAATTTTCCAATTCATCAGGGTAATAATGACCATTTAGTTTTACTCTTATATTTTTTACATACATACTATCAAATTTAGAAGTATCAAATAACTGATCATTTGTTCTTGATTTTTGAAATCCAATTATGATAAATTTTGGATTATAAATATTTCTATAGATATTTGTTATATCAAAACTTAAATTTTTCCCTGTAATATTTTTTTGTTCAATGCATTGCCAATGATTAAAATGAAAATTTACTTTTTCAAATTTGCTTAGTTCATTAATTAATTGAATTTTACTTGTTGTTTTGTATTCAATTATAGGAACTCTAATAAAAAATTCATCAATTGTTATTTTACCTTCAGTTGGTAATGTAGCATTATCATAAGATCCATCAGCCTTTTTAGTTTTCCATCTAAAAATTGCATCATTATCTTCTGATCTAATAAATGTTATATTAAAACCACCTTTATATATTGGAATATTTACATTTTCAAAAAATCCTAATCCAAAATGAGATAAATTACCAATTGCTTCAAATTTATTTTTAAAATTTGATTCAAAACCATTATTTATTTGATTTATTTCTGATTTTGAATAAGTTATAGTACCTTTAATTGTACTTAATAGACCAGGATATTCAATTTCATCAATCAATTTATTATGTTTTCTAACTTCAATTTTTGAAAATAAAAATGGGACAAAATTATCAATTAATTTTATATTAGCACCATTATCATATGCATTTCCATCAGATTTAGTCAATTTACCAGATATATAAAATTGAAATTTAGAAGTACAAAATCCATCTCCAAAATCTATATTAAATTCAGTTTTTTTATTAGGTTCATTTAAATGTAATTTAGATAATGGATAGAAATTTTTTTATTCAGCTCTTTCAATATCATTTACATATTTTTTGTAATCAGCCATTTATTAAGGATAAATTTTTTAAATCAAAAGCTTTTTTAAAACAAGTAAAATTTTTATAATTTTTATGATGTCAAATTTTATAATTTTTATGTATCAATTTCATTTTTACTTTTAAAATATTCAATTTCTGTAGCATGATCAAGTATAAATTTTGCTGATATTTTTTGATGTTCTAAAATTAATTCCCAATTTAATGTAAATGCATAATCATGAATGAAATATTCAGTTAAATCTTGATATTTACAAATCAAATCAATATAATCTTTTAGTTGATAATTTATGAATTCAGTAATAAAATCTATAGTTAAATTTTGATGTTGAGCAATTTTTTGCCAATTTAATTTATTTTGAAACAATCTCATCATATTAATACTCAATTCATATTTTTCAGAAATATCATCCCAATCATCTTTGTTTAATTGATTTTGGTTTCTGATAATGAATAATCAAATGAACTGTATAGAGCCATTTATTAGGGAGAAAATTTTGTAAAACAACTTTTCTTTGAATTACAAATACAACATTTTGATTTAATTACATTTATATTTTTTCAATTTTACTATCTGAATATCTTTAGAATTAGTTTTTTGTTTACATTTAAGGCAATAAATCAACTCCATTTATATAAAATAAATTATTGTAATTTATCTATATCTCCTTTAATTAGTATTATTTCTGCATTTAATTCTTTTATTGATTTATTGACTCCATCAAATAGAAATTTTAGTTCTTTTTCTAATTTTTCTTCTAAATTTTCAACATGTTTTCCAATATTAATTAAAAATTCTAAAATTTTATTTAAATCTTTTTTAGTTTCTGAATAATCACTACCAATTTCAATAATTGAATCTAAAACTTCATCTAATTATTCTGATTTTATTACAACATCATATTTATTTATACTTGGTTTAACATTAACAATTCTTTTACCATTAATACTTATATAATTTTTTTATAAACCAATAGCATTTACTAGATTTTCAGTCTTTTTTACATGACTTTTAAAACTTTTACTAAAATTATTAAAAAATATATTTAATTTAGAATTTATATAATCTTCTTTAATATTAATTGGATGTTTTTTCTGTCTTCCAAACAGATCAAATATATTTTGTGAATCCATATTTATTAAGGATTAATTTATTTATTATGTTATCAAATTTTTTATTTTTATTTAATTCATTTAATATAAAAATACATAAATGACCACAAATTGGTGGATCATTATAATTTTGAATTTGATTATCATTATAAAATATATTATCTTTTCCTAGATATTTAACTAATTCAAAATAATATTTAATTTTATCTTTTTTATAATAACAAACCCAATGAGTTCCATTTCCATCAAATGAATCTAAATTTATAATTCCACATTCAAATTTATTAACTTTATTAGGTAATATATCTCTCATAAATACACCTCTAAAATATTTTATATTTTTACACAATTTTTCTAATTCACCTAATGTTAGTGGTTCAAATTTTTTTATAATTTTGTTTCATATATTTTAATGTTTTTTTATCTAAACCAGATCCTTCTACATTTTTTAATTCATGATCTAACCAATCAACAAAATTTCTAAATTTAGGAATTATAGATTCTTTTACTACTTTTGCTCCCTTTCTAACATTTGGTGTATAATTTTTAACTATAGGTATATTATCAGCAAAATCTAAAATTTCTTTTAGTAATCCACCATTTTTTATTTCTTTTAATTGATTATATGAAAATTCAAATCTTAATCCTTTATTTAATTTTTTATGTTTATTTAGTTTATTAATTTGTCTTTTAGATAATAATATAATATCTTTTCCATTTTCATTAAATTGATCAATATTAAATTGAATTATAACTGATCTTTTATTTTTAAATGCTAATTTTATTTTTGATTTTTGATTATCTGTCAAGTTTATATTTGTTTTTTCCATTTATTAAGAAAAAAATTTATAGTTTTTTTATAATATAGATTGATATAATTAATGAAAAATTTTATTAAAATTTTAATCCTACTTCTAAACCCATACCAAATTTTCTTTTCATCCACATAGCACCTGATGTTGGTAATGCAATTAATCTTTCACCAATTCCATGATCATTTGATGTTACTATATCCCATGCTTTATCTTGTAAAATTTTATCAGCTATTTCATTTCTAGATTTTGTATCTTTATGATCTCTATAAAATAAATCATGTTCTTTAGCAGCTTTATCTAAATCATTTATTCCAGGATCACCTCTTTTTACTCTTTTATTTAATTTAGTTCCAGGCCCTAGATATTGATAACCAGGTACATGTAATTCAAAAGGTAAATTATTTATAACATCATTTAAAATACCTGATCCATCTTTTAATAATGGTGATGAAATATTTGCCAAAATTCTTTTTAAATACTTAATTCCTTCAGGTTTTTCAATTAATTCATCTAATTTATTTGATATAAAGTCTTTAATTGCTTTCTTTTCATTTAAAAAATTATTATTGCCAGCTTTTTCTTGTGCATATATATAATTAATAATATTATCTAATTTATTTAAATCATCTATAAATCTATATTCAATTTTATTTTCTGTATATTGTCTGATTCCTGAACCTTCAATTTCACCTTTTAATTCCCAAATATGTTTAATTAAATTAATATATTTATCACCTTTACTAGATTTTGGTTTCTTACTATTTGGATCATTATTTTTATAAATTGAATTAGTTTCCCATAAAATCTTTGAATAATTATTTAAATCATCTTGTGTATATAAATTATTATCTGGTTTCTTTTCATAAGTTAACAATCTCCATAATCCATGTGTTCCATTATATTTTTTATCATCAATTATTAAATCATCATTATCAATTACAGTTATTTTATCACCAATCATAAATGATTTTTTATGTTTATTCCAATATAAACCAAATTTATCATCTTTTGTTCTTGGTAAATATTTTTGTGCTAATGGACCAATAATTTTATCTAATGTTTGAGGTGAAATTAAATTTGGGTCAATAAATGTCGATTCTTCTTGAATTATTGGTTGTCTGATTGGTCTAAATGGAGTACTTGAAGGTAAATTTAATTCTTCAGTTTCTGGTATTGACATATTAGCAAAATTATTAACAACAGGTACCAATTCCATTAGGTTTTTATTTTCATTTAAGACTTCACCAATTTTATTTTCAACTTTACCAATTGCTGATGTTATAGGTTCATATGCTTTTTGTTTAATATTTTCATAATTATCTTCAATTTTAATTTGATTTTTAAATTCTTTTATTAATTTTTTCTCAATATCATCTAATTTTTTAGCTTCATTAACAGATATTTTATCCATTTATTACAAAGAAAAATTTAGGTTCAAAACAAATCATGTTAACATAAACACAAATCATGTTAACATAAACACAAATCATATTAACACAAAACACAAATCATGTTGACAGAAACACAAATTATGTTAACATAAAAACAAATCATGTTAACACAAAACACAAATCATGTTAACACAAACACAAATTATGTTAACATAAAAACAAATCATGTTAACACAAAACACAAATCATGTTAACACAAACACAAATCATGTTAACATAAACACTAATTATGTTAAACACAATTCATTTTACTTTATTTCTGTAATTTTCATTAAATATATAAATACTAATGAAATAAATAATACTAATAAAATAAATATTCTATCAATTATTGAATCAAACATACAACAAGCCATTATCATTATTTAATATCAGAAAAATTTTTCATATATTTTCCATCATTTGATTTTTTCAATAAATTAATAGTTAAAAATCCATAGTCTTCTTTCCAACAATCATTACAAATAGTTTTAAATTTATCAAATTTCATATCTGATCCAACAAAATTATTATATATTTTTTTCATATAATGTTCATTTTGTTTAAAAATGCATAACATATTTAAATTATTTCTAATTAATTGCATATCAACTTTTGAATAACATTGTGATAAATAAATACATGATATATTTTTATGTCTACCCATTATAAAATATTCTTTAATTTTATCTTGTTTTTCTAAAATACAATCATCAAAAACTACTAATGAATTTGGTTTACATTTATTTAGTGGAATTATATCATCACATGAAAAATAAGAAATTTGTTTATTAATATTTGATTCTATATTTTTAAATCTTTTTTGTAATAATTTATAAGATGGTTGTTCTAATGATTTACTAAAAATATATAAATTTGAATATGGAATTAATCTTTTGTAAATAAAATTTAATAATAATGTAGTTTTACCAGATCCACTTGTTCCTATAATTAATAATCTAATAGGTTGATCATTTTTATTATTTTTATCATATGATTCTAATTTTATATTATCTTTTTTTTCTAAAAATTTCTCCATTTAAATAAGATGAAATTATTTAAAATAATTGGTCATTCATCCAAACTAGAATTAAGATTAGAACATCCAATACATTTAGATGGAAAATATAGTATTGGTTTAAGTGGATTTTATTCAGATAATTTTATATCAAATATACCAAATGATTATAAAAACTGTTATGGATATTCTATTAAAGATGAAGATGATAAAATTATAGATCAATATTTTGATATAAATAAAGGAAATTATACAATTGAAGAAATAAAAAATATTTTTATTAATAGTTTAAAAGAATTTAAAAAGAAAATTAATAAATTTGATGAAAATGATTTTATAATGAAAAGTGATGGACCATATACTATAATAAAATCTCCTGTTAAAATTATAGTAACAACAATTATAATTGATTTATTAGGGTTAGATGATAAAATGATTGAACCAAATGTATTAACAAAAGGAATAAAACTGCCAAAAATTAGACCTTTTGATGTTATTGAAATTCATTGTAATTTAGTTGATCCTAGTTTTGAAAATCATAAAGATCTTTCACATTTACATAAAGAATCAGAAATTCTATATTCATTTTATCCAAATGTTGAATATGGATCAAAAATTAGTGAAAAACCAAATGAAATTGATTATATTCCTTTAAAAAATATAAATAAAATTCAAAATATTGTAATATCTATTCAAGATAGTGATGGAAATCTAATAAATAATGGAAATATTAAAAGTATTGTATATTTAAGATTAAAACAAACTTTGTAATATAAAAATTGTCTACATAAATAATAAAAACAATAATTGATTTAATTAACAATAATTTTATATTTAATAATAAATTAATTGTATTTAATAAACAAAATAAACCTTGGTTTAAAAGAAAAGATATTTGTTATATTTAAAAATATAAAAATTCTAGAAAAGTTTTAATTGATAATGTAAAAGAAAAATATATAAAACTTAAAAAATATCAAGTGTAACCAACAGTTACATTTACATAATGATGATAAATTAATTTACATAAAAATTATAGGTGTCACAAATTATGACACCCTAGAAATTGATGTACAAACATGTTTTTCAGATGCCCTAAAACAGGGCGTCAATAAAATAGATAATAAAACAATATTTATTAATGAATCTGGTTTATATTCATTAATTTTAAAATCAAAAAAGGTAGATAAACAATAAGGATAGATTAAAATTTATAGATATTTTTAGAGGGGACAATTTGTCCCCCCTATCATATAATGAAAAACATACAAAACTTATTAAAATTAAGTAGGACCCAAAATGGGTCCCATATAAATTATAATATTTATTTAAAAAATTTTTAAAGGATGATTCAAAAAATATTTATAAAGATAATAAATTATATACAAATTTGAGACCCGTCTTAAATACGGGTCTTACTTATAATGATAATAAAGTAAAATTTATAGATATTTTTAGGTTAGATATTCAATAAATTATTGAATATATTTAAATTTATTAAAGAAAATATTTAAAAATATACATAAATTATATTCTATATCATATGTCTATAATTTATTAATATAATTTTGATCATTTTCTTTAAAACTTACTTTAACATAATTTTTTATTATATTTATAAATGGTTCTATCATAAAATTAAACTTATAATGATATACAAAATAATTTTTATATTTAAAAAGATATATTAAAAATTTATTTGATACCTTAGTTTTAAATAAATATAATTTTATATCAAAATCATTATTAATTAATTCTTTTGGAACAATTAAAATTTCCATTTATTTATAATTATTTTTATACCCCCAAGGTAATGTATCAATTTTATTTTCACAAATAAATCTTTTGTCATCTCTATTACTTAAAGCTAATTTATTTATTGTAATTGTATATAGTTCATGTTTAAAACTTCTAATACAAGTCATTTCTCTATATTGTTCTTGATCATCAAATAAACATTTCTTAAAATCATCCATGTGTAATGTTTTATCAACAACACTTTTCTTAATTCCTTTACATTTTACAGGATTTTTATTATTAAATTCATAACTATATAATTTTGATCTTAAACCACAATATTCTTCTAATATTTCACCATTTAACTCATCTTTAAATTTACCAATTATTTTTTTATTCTTTTCACTATAGCATTCATGTTCTTTCTTATAATCACTTGTATCAAATTCATTAATATTTTCTTTAATAATTTTATATGGATCCTTTTTAAATTCTATAAAATAACTGTCTGTATCCATATATTTATATATGGATACATTTAAAGAAATTTAAATATTATATATATATTAAATTTATCCATATATTTATATATGGATAAATTTAAAGAAAATCATTAATATTTTCTTTAATAATTTTATATGGATCCTTTTTAAATTCTATAAAATAACTGTCTGTATCCATATATAATAACCTTATATTTTGATCAAACTTCTTTAATTTTTCATAATAAAATTGATACATATGTAATTTTGATAAATCAAGTACTGAAAATCCTATATAGATTGGTTTATCAAACTTAACCTTTTCTTTTATCATATGTGAAGCAATACAGTCTTTATCAAATATACTAAATGTTTTAAAATTAGGTTTTTTTGCTTGTTTTAATGAAAACTTTTCGTCACCTAATTTAATATCACATCTATTTCTAACATTTTCCATAGTTTTTCCAAAAACACTATTATTCATCAATTTAAAAAAGTCTTTTTCAAAATCTGATGTTGATTTGGATCTTAATTTGGTATTTAATTCAATATATTTTTTCATATAATCATCTTGATCAAATGCTATAACTCTATTAACTTTCTTTAATTTTAATCCTTTTTGTAGATAATATTTTAAGTTTCTTGAATGAATAACATAATCTTTTTTATCAAATAATGTTGTGCAAAGCTTATTATTAAAATGTTCAGGTGCTAATGGTAAATCTTTATGGTCATCATGTAATTCAATAGGATATTCTAAATCAACATCTAATATATATCCATATTCAGCATTTTCATCTAATTCTAATATTGTTTCTTCCCATTCATTTAATGTATATGTATTAGGATTCATCCATGTTATATCTTTATAAGGTAATTTTTGACTTAAAGCCCATCCATATAGATTATTTGCATCTATATATAACATATAATTTTCAGGTTTTGTTTTATCATAATTTTTTGTATATTTATTGTTTGCTTTACAATATCTAGTTATACATTGTGAAATACCACCTCTAATACCTTTTTCAATCATTAAATACATATTATAATCACTTATTAATTCTAGTTTAATTTTTGTTAATTTTAACATAGAATCCCAAGCTAATGATGGTGATGTTAGATAATGTGCTGGATCTAATTGATAATTTTTCAAACAAACAGATCTAAAATTTTCAAATATATCAGCTAATAAAAGAACATCTTGAATATTATATAAATCTGAATAATTACCTAATGTTTTTACTTTTAGTTTATTCCAAACTTTTATATAATGTTTATAATCATCATCACCTATATTTTCATTTGTTAAACAACTATAAAATTGATCTTTTTCTAATATTTTATCATAGTTTAATTTTTCAACATTATCAATAAATTCATATGGAAATACACCTTTAGAAGTTAATATTTTTAAAGTATCATTATCATATTCAATTATATCATTTTCTTTTATAAATTTATTTATATGCTTAAATTCTTTAAGATTTTTAGCTAATTTTTCAATTGATGTAGCCATAAATCTAAATGTATCTACAAATGAGAATTTTATAAATTTTCTAGGTTTATCACCTTCAAATTCATAACCATAACCAGAATTTACTGAATAGTTTATATATTTTTCATCTGTATTGGCTAACAAATCAATTTTACCATATTTTTTAGCTAATTCTTTTATAAACAAATGTGTATCATAATTTGAACTATTATGACAGAATATAGGAATATTTTGAGGGAATTTTAGATTTAAATTACAATTTTAATGTGCAGCACCTCTAAATTTTCCTGTTAAATGACAATGATCTCTTACTTTTATTCTTTTATCATTATCAAAACCACTATTTTCACAAATATGACAAATATTTGTTTTCTGATAATTAATTTCTTCTTCATTAGTTAAATTCATAGGCTTTTTATTTTTTGAATTATATTTTTTAGCTATATGTTTTGAAATTTCATCTAAATATTCAAATAATTTATTTGGTACATTTATTAATTCCTCTTCATTTTTTGCTCTATAACAAATAGGTTTATACATTTTATTAGTTACTCTAGATACTAAATAAATTGTAAATCCATATGGTTTATGCCTTTGAATTTTATTTGTATATGAACAATTTGGATTGTTTTTACAATTATCAATCTTTTCTAATATACTTTCAAAATCCATATAAATTACATATGGATGTTCAAACTTTTTATAATAATTTTTAAAACTTACAGTTTGACCTTTAAATGGCATTATAGGTCTACAAGGCTCTAATGATTTACATATTTCTAAATGATTATTTAAGTCTTTGTTTTTGTAGAAATGAGTTAAACATCTTCTACAAATATATTTTTTATTTGTATTTTTTTGTGTTAATTGCTTAGATACTAACTTACTTAAATCTGTAATCAATATATAATGAGAATTATTACCAATTTTATAATATAATAAATCAATTTCTAGTTTTGTATTATAATGTTCAGATATTTGTAATGGCACTATTTTTTCATCTTCATCAATTCTATAAATATTTATTGACATTGATGGATAATTATATTTAGAATCAAATGATCTTTTTTCAAATAATTTAATATCTTTTAATGTTATTGGATAATCAAAACCTTTAAAAATATCATCATTTATATATTTTTGGTATTGTTTAACTCTTTCAGCATTTTTGTTTGGTTTATCAATAGCACATCTAATTGCATAAATAAAACAATATTCATCTTTATTTTTAAAATTTACACAACATTTTTTATTCTTAATTTCATTTGGTAATTCTATATATGATCCAGCATTTAATGAATTATTTTTAGATCATTTTAGATTTAATTCAACACATCTTTTTAATGACCAACCAGAGCCTTTTGATGGTTGATTTAGTTGTTCTCTAACTATTAATTTCTTAAATTGATCATCAATAAAATCATCTATATTTAAAATATCTGAACTTTTTATACAAAAATACATATTACTATTTTGAATTTCACCATTTATTAATTTTCTTTCATATTCACATTCTAAAGCCATCTGTCCTTTAATATTTTTGAATTTTTGTTTTTCTATCAATTTTTTTATTTCATTTCTTTGAGTTTCTAAATAATCATTAATATCTAAATCATCATTTGAATTTGTTAAAATATAATCTTGAAAATATCCTTTTAATGACGAAGCTTCTTGAATATTTATTATATTTTCTTTTGGAATTGGTTTATTTTTAAAATAATCATTTAATAATCCAATCAATTCATTTCTAGTTTTATTAACAATTTTAATACTATTTTTAATTGCTAAATTTTGAATATATTTTAATGATCTATATCTTAAATTATTTGGATTTTCTTTAATTTTGTTTAATCTTTTAATTAGTTCATCTCTAGATAAATTTTCATAATTTCTGACAGATAATTTTTTTGCAATTTCATTTAATTTTTCTATATTAAATAATGAATAATTTGTAAGATCAAATGTTTCTTTAATATTTGTCAATTCATCTAAAGTTTTATTTTTATAATTATATATATTATTATTTTTACACCAATGTTTTAATTCAAATATTTTATTATCATATTTTTGTTTATTTAATAAATGTTTAGTTGAGTTATAATGTCTATCATAATTTTTATATAATATATTTTTATTACAATAAGGACAATTAATATTTTTATTTGTTCGTTCCATTTATTAGAAATAATTTTTACTTAGAAATAAAACTCTTAAAAATATGAGAAGTTTTTCCACTTTTTTCTAGGTAATTTATAGTTTAAATTGTAATTTTTCAATCAATAGTCAACTTTTCACAAGTTAATTTAAATTTTCTAGAGTATTTTTTCAATAAAATCAATAGTCAACTTTTCACAAGTTAATTTAAGTTTTCTAGAGTATTTTTTCAATAAAATCAATAGTCAACTTTTCACAAGTTAATTTAAATTTTGTAGAGTATTTTTTCAATAAAATCAATAGTCAACTTTTTATAAGTCAATTTAAGTTTTCTATAGTATTTTTTCAATAAAATTTAAACTTTTTTAAAACAAGTAAAATTATTATTTTTATCATATTTTTAAATTTTCTAATTTTGTTATATTTTTGTCATGAATTTTAGTTTCTAAATGTCTTAAATAATTATTAGTCCATTTAATATTTCTTCCACATTCACAAAATTGTGGTTTTAAAAACATTTCTCTAATACATTGTATACAAATTGTATTTTTTCTATCTTTACTATAATGATAATTATTAAAATTTGAAATATCTTTAATTTCTTTACATTTATGACATTGTTTTTCATTTAATTCAATAACTTTAATACTATCATATAATTTTTTATAATACACATCCTTACATTCTTTACAATAATAATATAACCCATCTTTAGTATTTTTGTCTTTATAAAATTTAGATATATCTTTATATAATTTACACCTTAAACATATCTTTTCCATTTATATAAAATAAAATTTACAAATTGGTTTTTTTCAATTCATATTCATAAAAATTTCCAATAATATCTTCATTATTTTTATCTTTTATACTATAAGTAACTGGATTTGTATTATTAATTTTAGAAATTATAAATATTTCTCTAGACCAATTATTTTTATATTTATTAGAAAATGTTGATTTTTTATTTCCAATTCTAACTTTATCATTTATTTTAAATTTTGATTTGGTTATTATTTTTGGTGGTTTATATTTAAAAACAGTATCTAATAAATCCTTTTCATTATTTTTATTTACTTCAATTGGTTTCATTTTAATTGTTGAATGATATGAATTATTATATTCTTTAACAATTTTTGGTAAAATATTTATCCATCTATAATTTTTATTAATTTCAAATTGTATTTTCATTTTTTCATTTTGTGTTCTATTGTACCTTTCTATTATACTTGATTTTTCTTCATTTTCTGTATGATACAATTTAATATCATATTTATTTAATATTTCATTAAAATCTTTATTGATAAATTCTAATCCTTTATCTGTATGTAAAAGATTAGGTGATTTATGATTAATTTTAATTGCATCCTTAATTATTTCTTCAAATGCTTTAGAAACTGTTTTTCCATCTTTTTTCTTTAATGGTTTTGACCAAACATATTTTGAGAAAGTATCTATTGAACCGCACCCCCGCGGAAGCGCACCCGACCTTTGGAAACGTGCTTGCCCAAGGCGCTCCACGGGAGGGGCTCACCAACGCTCTCAGGAGTTCAGAACAAAAAAACAAAAAACTTGTGGAACCAGCAATTTAATTTAACCCAAAGTAAACAGCAAAATTAACAACAGCAAAACAGAGCAAAATCGGGAACATCAAAGGTCCACAGTGATAAATTTGATAACAAAAGATTTTTTCCAGAAGTCAATGTCACCAAGGTTGGCCAACCAGAATATCGATATTCAAAATTCAAGAACAACAGTATTTAAAAAGAATCCCCCCTTTCTGAAACTTTAACTTTAAAATTGGCATTGATAAATAAATAAATAAATAAATAACAACAAATAAATTTCAATAAATAAACATAACAAGTTACAAACACAAAATACACAAAAGAATTGGCGTGCCGAATTTTGAGGTTGACAAAAATATAATTCCACCCGGAGACCTGTGGCGCAGGGCGGGCTCCTAATGGGATATTAACCTAACATAGAGACTACAAATAAATAAATAAATACTGTCACACATAAATAACAAAATATCACAGTTCATTGGTGGAGTGGCATATCACAGTCGTTCGTTTATGGCCTCATGGCACTGGAAAGAAGAGCGGCCTGCAGCTTCGGCAAGTGGGGACCAAGGCCATGTATGTCCCCTAGGTGGGCAGGCGGACGGACCAGGCCGGAACCATCATCTGCAGGGCATTGTCGGTGGGACCAAGTCCCCAGCTGGACCCTGGTAAACCCCAAAATTTGCCAATATTTTTCCATTTAAGACACATTCAGTAGGCAATTAGTGTCAACAGTGCAAAAGGTAGAATTGCCACAAAAAAAAAAAAAAAAAAAAAAAAAACATCTGAACCGCACCCCCGCGGAAGCGCACCCGACCCTTGGAAACGTGCTTGCCCAAGGCCCAAGGCGCTCCACGGGAGGGGCTCACCAACGCTCTCAGGAGTTCAGAACAAAAAAAAAACAAACTCGTGGAACCAGAAATTTAATTTAACCTCCATAAATCAACAACAAAATTAACAACAGCAAAAACAGTGGAAAATCGGGAACATCCAAGGTCCACAGTGATAAATTTGATAACAAAAGAATTTTACCAGAAGTCAATGTCACCAAGGTTGGCCAACCAGATTATCGATATTCAAAATTCAAGAACAACAGTATTTAAAAAAAATTCCCCCTTCTGAAACTTTAACCTTAAAATTGGCATTGATAAATTAAATAAATAAATAAATAACAACAAATAAATTTCAATAAATAAACATAACAAGTTACAAACACAAAATACACAAAAGAATTGGCGTGCCGAATTTTGAGGTTGACAAAAATATAATTCCACCCGGAGACCTGTGGCGCAGGGCGGGCTCCTAATGGGATATTAACCTAACATAGAGACTACAAATAAATAAATATATACTGTCACACATAAATAACAAATATCACAGTTCATTGGTGGAGTGGCATATCACAGTCGTTCGTTTATGGCCTCATGGCACTGGAAAGAAGAGCGGCCTGCAGCTTCGGCAAGTGGGGACCAAGGCCATGTATGTCCCCTAGGTGGGCAGGCGGACGGACCAGGCCGGAACCATCATCTGCAGGGCATTGTCGGTGGGACCAAGTCCCCAGCTGGACCCTGGTAAACCCCAAAATTTGCCAATATTTTTCCATTTAAGACACATTCAGTAGGCAATTAGTGTCAACAGTGCAAAAGGTAGAATTGCCACAAAAAATATCCACTGTTCCAGTTTGGACAATTTGCCACTACTAACCACAAAATGCTAACTTTTCAGTTTTAATCCATTTTACAAATTTTCATGAAAATTGTGACAGAAAAACATTTTAAATGTGACAGACAGTTTTACTTTGACTACAGAAATTACAGCAAAAGAAATGAGATAGGCAATAGGCCTACTCAGAAAATTACTAAACAGGGGGGTGTGAGTAAAGCAAAATACTTGAGACATGAAAAACAGTTAAACTACATCTTAATATTAATTCTACAACTAAAATGAACAGGTTGAAAACATTTGACCAGGTTTAAAGCATAAAATAACTCCATTTTTAACATCACAACAAAATTTCAGTTTTGGCTGACATTGCCCTTCTATTTAGCTCATATCTCACAAAGTTACTGACCGAATTTAAAAATTTTACCTTTAAAGGTTGGGCCAAAAGTGAGGCTTCAAAATAAAATATAAACCAGAACTTAACTCCAAGGCTACTTTATTGTGGACCTAAGATTACCTGACACTTTACCCCCAAACTGGTGTGCTACCAACAGTAAAAACTAGGCCTAATCCATTAATTATGAACCAAAATTGATAAAACTTTACATAGGCCTAGCTCAGGGCCTTAGGCCACTTTGAGAACCCACAAACCCTAGTAAACTAAACAGGAAAATAAGTTATAAAAGAAAAACCTTGGCGGCATCACCATTTAGGCTATGAGCCTATTTTGACTCTACAACTTACAATAACCCCATAAGACCACTGGGTGGCCAATATAAAGTTGCACTGAGCAATAACAAA
Source organism: Neoaliturus tenellus (assembly GCA_030545055.2). Lineage (NCBI taxonomy): Eukaryota > Metazoa > Arthropoda > Insecta > Hemiptera > Cicadellidae > Neoaliturus > Neoaliturus tenellus. Next base: position 229,411,236 of record CM061531.1, read on the forward strand.
CAATATTTAATGCAAAACAAACACTGAAACATCTTAATTATTACAGGAACTTGAGAAACATGTGTTCAGCTCACTAACAAAATTGAACACTGAGAGCCAAAGCGTGGATGACCCAAAATGCAGTCTCAAAAGGAGAACAAAATTGATTGCTTTGCTTGAAACAATGAAACAAAATTTACAGAACACTGGTTCTGGCCTAAAACAGTATTTTTCCGAAGACTGGTCATTTTTGCAACGTGGTCGTTCGACCGAATCCAAATGCATCGAACATATTTCTGAATTAAAATGGAAAATTCTCGTGACTCACCCGAAAGGCTGCGTTGGGCAGATTAAATTACCGCATTATAGCACAAAAATCACTGGTTGAAATGTCAAAATTACTATAATTACTCTTGAAAAACCAGAGTGACGAAATTGTGCGTCTAGCAGTCACGTTCACCAACGGCACCTATGATCCTTTTCAGGACGTTGCGTCACAGCTGGAGAAAAGAAGAAAAACAACACCGAATATTCCAGAATACTGCACACAGAAAACACTGGCCAGGAAAAAAAACAACACTATAACAAATGAGGCGTGACATCACACATGGTGGGCAAAACGTCACGGCTCACTATACTAATGTGGATATTAACTATATGGTATGGTTATGTTAGATGATGACAGGCTTTATTTTGATTTGAGCTTCGCAATTGATGACAAGAGGTGATTTAGAAGCAGTCCAGCATATAGAAGAGTTTGGCTCAGTCTGCCTGATGAAACCTCCAGAAAATAATTCTTCATAAAACGCAAGGGAGATTAGACAACGGGCGGCTCCAGAATCCACAAGGGCCTTCTGCACCGTGTCTCCAGCTAAGATGTTCAGGCGAGGGCAGACTGAGCGTGCCGCTTTGACCCCCATCGAGGCAACCCCACGCATCC